>PVJD01017418.1:0-17609 GCA_004026545.1 Mormoops blainvillei | reverse complement strand
CGACAGCCCAGGACCCACCGCAGGCCGTACTCCCCGCGGACGGTGGTGTGAGGCTGGTCTTCACTCCTGGGCAGCCTCTGTGGGTGCTTCCTGTGTGTCTGGCACCAACCCCTCCCATAAGCTTACTTGTACCCCCACCCACCACCCCACACCCACCTCTGCCACCTTCTCACCGTTGGACTCCACATCATTCGGCCCAGTTGCAGTAACGTGGCCACCGTGCTCCAGGATGGCTTCTGGAATCCTGAGCTGCCTCTGGAGCCTGGGTGGCTTTGGAAGCGGAGCCTTGGCCATCCACGGGCACGAGATCCCCAGAACCCTGTGTGGCTACTGTCACAACAGGCCACCTCTGGCCCTCGCTGGTGTGGCACACCTGCCCCTCAGTCGTGGAGACAGTGCCAGGGTATTTGTCAACCACCTGTTGCTCCCCCAGGACCTGGGTTGAGCTCTGCCATGACAGTGACTGGCGGCTGGTGCCAAGGCCTCAAGCCCTGCGGGGCCCTAGTTGCTGCTACTTCTGTCCACTGCACCTTCTGCTCCAGAATCAGGCCCAGCCCTGTGTCTACACAGACCTCCATGCAGAGGGAATGAGACTCACATCCTGGGCTTGGGATGAATGTCGGGCAGAGGATGCCACCCATACTCCGTGTCCACCCAGCCAGCTGGACCTGAGGTTGAACAGGACCGGCCCACCAGGCCTCTCGCCCTCCTCAGCCTGTTCCTGCTTGTGGAAGGCCTTGCTCACGTGAATCCCTGCACACACACACACACACGCACACACACACACGTAGGTGACATAGGGTTGCTCGGGTGGGATCAGAGTGGTGGCCTGGCCCAGACAAAGCTGCCCTGGGCTTCCCTGTGTGTTACCCCGGGTTTTGCTATGAAAAGGGCCACAGGCATCTGGGTTGAGTCTGGACACACTGTCACCACTGATTTTGAAGCCATGGCCTCAGGACATGGGCAGACAACAAGAAAACTTCCTGCTGGCCGAGATATCTTTACCTAAGTGAGTTGGGTAGGGGCGGCTTTGGAATGTGGCTGCCTGGTTACCGGGGTTCAAGTTCTGCTGGGCTCTGTTGTCAGGAAGCGGGATCGCCGCCTCGGGCCCCTACCCTGAGCGTCTCAGCCAGGAGCAGTGACCCCTGCCTGGGGAGCCCCCCCGCGGGCCTGCCTGGCCCCTGCCACAGCGGAGAGGCTGACTGGAACTTGTCTCGGGGCCGCATGCAGGACCACTCTGTTGGACTTGGACTTTCGGTTCTGCCTGACTTTGTTTTCTTCCACCTCTGTAACTTTTTAAAATGTCTGTTTTCCCTTTATTTTCTTTACATGTGATTTATGTCAAATAAAAGTTATATATATTTATATTTAAAAACAAGCAAACGTTCATTGAAGTCGATGGAAATCCATTGGCGTTTGATGAGATTTGCAGTTGAGAAAGATAACCTGTGCCCCACAGTGGGATGGACTGAAGGGGCCCCGTTTACATTCGCTGCATAGTAAACCACCCGAAACACAGCGGCTTAACACGACCGCAGCGTATTTAGTTTACAGTTCTGTTGGTTCCCAGTTTGGGCCGTGCTTGGCCGCGCCTACTCGTGTGCAGTCAGCTGCCAGTTTGGCTTGCGGTTTATCTGCTCTTCACTCAGGCCACGTCCTCCAGCCGTCTAGGTGGGGCCTGGATACGTGCTGCCGGAAGGTTCAGAAGAACACAGGCTCTACTGTGCAAGTGTTCATCCAGTCCCTGCTTCTGTCACGTGTGCCTCGCCCCCCGCTGCCCGGTGCAACACCTGAGTAAGCCCGGAGTGGACAGGTATTCAGAGTTACGCAGAAGGGGGCGTGGGCACAGGAAAGCAAAGAAACGGTAGGTATTTTGCAGTTGCCACAGGGCCAGCGTTTGTATCACAAGTGTCCAGGGGAGAGGGAATAACTGTGTAGATAAAACTGACATGTAATAAAGTACATTTTTGTTTTTTATGGTTACCCGGGAGTTTTTTATTTGCAATTAAACAAGAGACCCAAACCACAGAACAAGTGCATGGTTGGGGGACTGCAGGGTGGGGAACAGATAAAAACACAGATGTGCAGATTTTACCAGAAACCTCAAGTGTCCACCTTCTAAGTCTGTAGCCAAGGACTACTCGCCACAGTCCAGGTCCTTCACCCGTCACCCCTATTCTTGGACGCCAAAGCAGGGCCAACGGTGTGACTTTCGAACCTGGGGTCCTCAAAATGAGTGCGGGAAAGTCCATAGACAGTACCCTCCGACTGTGTGAATCTGGTTGAGAACAGATGATGCAACAAAGCTACACTGTCTGACAGTTAAATTCGTGTTATGAAAAAATCAACTTTGAGGTTTATTTTTGCAACTTTTTTAACCAGAGAAAATGACATGGTGTTTCTATTCCAGACCTAGGGCCGTCTCTATGCAAGGACTGTCTTGACTAGAGACTGGTATCTTAGTTCCATTCTTTTCTGGGCCTTAGAAAACCAGGGTCTTTCCCTCACTTCATTTTCCCTACATTTTCCTTTCCTTGATTCTTCTGAGTCATGGTGGGTCAGTGGTTCTCATCCAGGAGCGATTTTTTTGCCCCTTAGGGGCATTGGCAATGTCTGGAGACATTTTAAAGCGCGAATGACTGGGGCGAGGGGATGGGGGCCGCTACTGGCATCTGGTGCAAAAGGCCACAGATGCTGCTAAATTTCCTACAATGCATAGGACATCCCCCACCATAAAGAATGATCTGGCCTCAAGTATGAACAATAGCCAGGTTGAAAAACTGATAGAGTAGTTAATTTTCTGTACCAGGGAAGAATTGAAAGACGGAGGACAAATCAGATAGTGCTCTAGGCTCATTAGTATGGCCTCATTCTCTTGACTTCATCTAACCCGCCCAGGTCACCAGGGCCAGGCGCTCTGTAGAATGGTTGGTAGTAAGACCTTAATGCACCGAATAAAGTGATTTTTTTCCCCAGGAGCAATCAACTGGTACCTACCTCACCCTCTGACATCTACTGGAGAAGAACGAGGCTGGGCAGAGCTTTCTGGGTTCCAGCATCCTGCCAATGGATCTGCCTCTTTCCGGCACAAAGTGGGGGCACCAATAATTAAACGCTGTGTTCATAATATGATGCCTACTATGTTTTATATATTAGACACTTAACACTAATTTTGCATAATTACCCCAACAACTATTTGCACATAAAGAATCCGAGGCTGCTTAGAGATAGTCAATATCCTGATAAATGGTAAGGTGAGGATTTAAGCGTTGGAATCTGCCTAATCTGAATCCAGTGATCACCAACAGGGTTCCATAGTCATCTAGACAACCCAAGACAGATTTTTTAGTTCAATTTTTCTGCTCTCAGTTTAAGAGAGTCTCCCCATGGAGCTGAACCAGTATAAAGGATGCTTTGTTTTCCCAGTTTCCTGTTGTAGGGAGTCCTTGTCTGGGGTCATTTCCTGGTCCAACCCTTAGTCTCTGGGACTGGGGAAGTTCTCTCCTGGACTGTACTGACTGTTTACAATCTCTGTAGCTTTGTGTGGTCAACATAGACCTCAGTGGCCCTCTTGGATCTTGCGGTGGCTAACAGGGACTGAGTCCTTATGTCAGACACTGTTCTGGGCTCCCTTGCATGTAGCATTTAACCCCCACCAGAGCTGCTTAGGAAATGCGTTGTCATCCTTATTATTATGGACGAGGGTATGGAGGCACAGAGAAGCCACTTGGGCAAGGCTGGACTATTAGTAAAGAATGAAAACATTTGAGCACAGAGCACTCTGAGCCATGGTGCTCTGCTGCCCCTCAAAATATGATAAACGCTATGGAAACTGGAACGAGTAGGAGGGTGGTGGCCAGGGCGGGCCTCTGAAGAGATGCCGGTTTTGATTTGACGCCTAACGGGTGAGAAGGAGCCAGGCATGTCCAGTTCGGGGAGGCACGGGCCAGGCAAGGAACACAGAGGGTGGACTGCTCTGGACTCCTGTTTCAGATCCGCTGGCCCGTAGGGATCCACAAGGATCAGAAGTTTCTCTCAAAGTAAACACTACAGTGACGTTTTTTATTAAAGTCTAAACTATAGGCCAGTGGCCACCAGCAAAGCAGGATACAGTAAGTACAATTTTATGGGGTTAAGGAGGTCAGTATGACAGTCCAGATGATGGTTCCAGACTGACCAGGGAAAACATGATCTGGCGGGCATGGTGTTTTGTTCTAGCTAGAACGTAACCGAGTGGTAAAGATGAGTCAGTAATGTGGAAGCATTTGTTGTCACTCTTTTTCCTCTTCTCCCCTGCTGCATTCCTTGACTTGCTTTCTCCTTTCCTGATGCCTGCAGAAGTCTGCATTCTTAAAATAGTTTGTTTTCACAAGTTTAGTTATTGGCTGGTCATTCTTTCCCCTTGGTAGATGGTGAGCTTTCGGAGGGCCTACTTCAAGCTTGCCTTTTGGTCAGCAATGTCTGCTAGTATATTACGAGTAGCTCTTCTTCTCTGTCTTTAGACTACATGTTCAGGAACAGTAATTGTCAGCACTTTGGATCTCTGTTGTCCTTAACTTGCACAACCTCACCAAGAGTGAACTCCTCTGCCGAAAAGTCTCCTCAGAGCCTGTTGCATGTCCCTGTTCCTCAGACTGTAGATGAAGGGGTTCAGCATGGGGGCGACCACCGTGTACATCACTGAGGCGATCGAACCCTTTCTGGAGGGATGGGCTGTCCCAGAAGTGAGGTAGACGCCAAGGCCAGCACCATAGAACAAGGAGACAACTGAGAAGTGAGACCCACAGGTAGAGAAAAATTTGTATTTGCCCCCCGCAGATGAAATGCCCATTATGGAGGAGATAATTCGAGAATAAGAAAAGAGAATCCCAGTCAGGGGAATGACACCCAGCAAACCAGTTACAAAATACTGTAGGATGTTGTTGGCTAAGGTGTCGGAACACGCAAGCTTGAGGATCTGAGCAAGTTCGCAGAAGAAGTGGGGGACTTCTGTCTCTTTGCAAAAGGACACCTTCAGCACCATCAAACTTTGCACCAAAGAATACGTCAGGCAGATTAACCAAGAAAGCAGAAGCAGGAGACTACAAAGGCGAGGGTTCATGATGACAGGGTAGTGCAAGGGGTGACAGATGGCCACAAACCGGTCGTAGGCCATCACTGTCAGTAGCAAATTATCCAGCCCAGCAAAAATCATGAAGAAATACATCTGGGTGAGGCAGCCTGCGTAGGTGATGGCTTTGCTCTGCGTGTGGATGTTCACCAGCATCTTGGGGACGGTGGTGGAGGTGAAACAGATGTCGGTGAAGGACAGGTTGGAGAGGAAGAAGTACATGGGTGTGTGCAGGCGGGAGTCAGAGATGATGGCCAGGACAATGAGCAAGTTTCCTGTAACACAGACTAGGTACATGTAAAGGAACAACCCAAAGAGGAGAGGCTGCAGGTCCTTATCTTCTGAAAGTCCCAGAAGGATGAATTTTGAAGTAGCTGTTTGATTCCCTGTTTCCGTATACATTTATGGGAATTGCCTGGAAAGAGGCAAGAATAATGTTAAAACAGTAACAAAACAGGAGTGTGCCATCCATTTCTAACTCATTCCCTCAGTAAGCTTTATGTTTTATCTAAGAGTTTTGTTTTCTTTAATCGATGAAAATCTCTTAAGTAATACCTTTCCTTCCCTGCTTGCGCCGCTACTGCCTGGAACAGCTTCTCTTTACGATGAATGCGCCACGCCGGTCAGGGGTCTCCTTTGCGTTGCCCCTGACTCCCAGCTAGTCCGCACTGTGTAACTCCTGTGAAAGGACAGTCAGCCTCCTCAGCATCTCCTTTCTGCCGTGTAGCTGTGGTCTCTTCGGGTCTCAGGGAAATGCAGAGAATGGGAAGATCACTGGCAGTTGCAGAATTTAATACTTTTTTTAAAGAGGAAGTTCATTTAGAAAGTTACAGAGGCAGCGACAGTGAGCAGTATAAGACACAGGCTTAGGAAACAAGTTGCAGAAGCCAAAGAAGGGCCCTTGGAGTTTAGGAACATACACTCAGGGCGCGAGGGGGGAGAGAGAAGAGAGCAAATGATGTTTTTTGTTTGCCCTCGTGCCATTTGTCAGTATCTTAAAGTAGATCATTCTCCGTCTCCAGATTGGCTCAGAGAAGGTTATTGGGAAATGATTTTATAGATAATTCATTACTGCCCCAGTGTAACCCTGTGCCATCATAATGATCAGTGCACCACGATACACCCCCATCCCAAAGACCAAGTCAGACCCCCCTCCCCATGTATTCTCATTGTGTCCTGCATGTTTGCATTATAGTTCTTTAAATTTCTTTAGGTTGGGAGGATTATGCCTTTTCTGTTCCATTTTCATTTGCATGTCATATCCCAAGCATTTACACAGTACCTGGTATTGGGCTGGCCACAAAGTCCATTTGGCTTTTTCCTGTGCAATGGTTCTAGTAGTACTTAGTTGTCTTTAACTTCATTCAGAACAAGATTGTTAGATTTTATTATGTCATATCAGCATACATTTTTTAGAAACTTACCAAAATTGGTGAATTTTTTTGCAGCCATTTTAATATGGAAGATGGAAGAAAATACACATTTTCAGCATATTATGCTTTATTATTTCAAGAAAGGTAAAAATGCTACTGAAACGCAAAACAAGATTTGTGCAGTATATAGAGAAGGGGCTTTGACTGATCGAATGTGTCAAAAGTGGTTTGCGAAGTTTCACAGTGGGGATTTCTCTCTGGACAGTGCTCCATGGGCAGGTAGACCAGCTGAAGTTGATAGTGATCAAATCAAAACATTAATTGAGAACAATGAATGTTCTACTATGTGGGAGGTAGCCAACATATTCAAAATATCCAAATCAATAAAGTTATTGGTGAAAATAAAAAAAATGTGTCTTTTATTTTACGGAAAAAAACAGTGGACTTTTTGGTCAACCCAATACATAATAGATGCTCTAAATATGTATTTAAAAAACAATAAAAATTAAATTAAAATATATGTATTAAAATTTCAGGAAATAATAGAGGCAATTCCCTATCAAAATCCTTTAACCGAGAACAAAGACGCCATTTATCGTAAAGGCATTTCAATTGAACATAAGGAGAATGAGAGGTTTCTACCTTTTATTTCACTCCATTAAAAAGGGGGTCTTTGTTTCTGTTCTAATATTAGGTCGCTGCCATAGGAGGGCACTTATCATCTCAGAGACAGCTGTCTTCAATTTTATTTTTATTTTTTATCCTCACCCGAGGACATGCTCACTGACTTTAGAGAGAGGGGAAGGGAGGGAGAGAGAGAGGGAAAGAAACATCTATCAGTTGCCCCCCTTACACACCCCAATCAGGGATCAAACCCACAACCTAGGTATCTGCCCTGACTGGGAATCGAACTTGAAAACTTTCACTTTACAGGACAGGCGCTTCAACCAACTGAAGCCATACTGGCCAGGGCAGCTGTCTTTAACTTTATACACATATAATAGTCCCTTCCTTTGAGTTAAAACATGTCTCTTTATAAATTACGTGGCCTTAGTGCCTCCCTCTGAGGGCCATTTCTCTTTACCATGGTCATCTTTAAATATTTTGTAGACATCTGGAAGACCCTGTCTCCTCATCTTTCATTTATTCCACAATTATTTCAGTGCGTACTGTATGCCAGGGCCTGAGAGAGGATTTAGTGTGGAAAGGAAAGAGGGGAGGGCCCTGCCTTCCTTTGAGCACTGTGGAAACATGGCTGCCTTTGGCTCCGCTGCACTAATCATCCTCATTAAGATCCTTGTGATCTGCTCGAGGAAAGCGATTAGAAATATTACCCGTTAATCAGTGTTAAGGACCATTAACTTAGCTGGAGATGCGAGAAAGTTTGTAAAAGGAGATTAATGATGAGGGCGGGCAACTTTTAAAAATGTAATAGACATGCAGGTATGCAGTAGGACATGGGGAGTCAAATGGGTGAGGATGTCTGTTGCTAAAATATGTCTGTTGTTTTCATAAAATAAGTGAATGTGTGAACATTATTATTTAGGAAGACTCTGATTGTCTTTGGCATCAAAAAGGCAAAATAAACCGCCCCTGAATACTTTCTTCTTTCAATTCAGGTCCTGCTAACCTCTCACCTGTGCTACAGGTAGGCTGGCGCCCTTCTAGCCCATTCTGCAGGGGAGGTCAGAATAATTCCAAAGTCAGCATTGTATGCATCTTAAAAATTATTCAGCAGCTCCATGTCCCTCGAAGACAGAACCTAACCCCCAGAGCCCTCCACGACCTGGCCCTATCCTATTGCGCTTTCTTCATCTCCCACCCTGCCACCCTCTTCCTGGCTTCTAATCCATCCTTTGTATTAAGGAGTCAATTCCCCAGAGCTTCTTGGTGTGGCAAAGGGATGACTATCACTCCAAAGTATTGTCTAATTGCCTGCCTGATTCTCCCACTTTCTGAGGAACATTCCTCTGTTTGCTTGGGACCTAGACACTGTGAAGTTAGTACTCATAGGAGTTTAGTAAATTGCAAATGATTTTTGACCAGCAAACATGCAAATTATTTCTTTTCGGCTAAAAAGATCAACCCAAAGGCTATTGTTCATTGCCCTTGGGAATCCCTGTCTGGTAGAAAAGATACTCCCAGAGGCTATGGTTTTCTTTCCCTGTGTTTCTGCGTCTAACTTGGAAACTAATGCCATCATTCTTTCCCGCCTATACACATTTCTGTTCTCCAGATGCTCTGCAAACTGGCCTTACTCCCCTCGCTCCCCGTGAATAAATAAGTCTTTGGCGTATGCTCTGTCTATATTTCTAGGGGTCCCATTTTCATCCACTGGAACATACAGCTCAGTGTCTTACAACCCCGGGAACATTTAATGCAGTCTCATAGCTTTGGGCCTTCGCGTTTGCCAACCCCGCCCACTCAGGGCTCTCCTCCTCTGTTTCCACGCGGGGAGGCCCACCCCTCCTTCCACACTGTCCTGAAATCTTTACTGACACCCCAATGCAGCGCTGACCGCTGTCTCTTTGTACATTCTTTGTACCTTGCTAGGCCGGAGTACTCATGGGGCAAGTTGTCACATTGCATGCATGTGTTTGTTTCTAGAGTTTTCATCCTCCCAGGAGGGCAGCATATTATAGTTACCTGTTTATGTGTAGCACCTACTCAGCATTAGGCATGGGGGAGATGTTCTATAGATGCAGAAATGCCCCATCAAAGAAAATGAGGGAGGGGAAGTTCAAGTGAGTGGAGAAATGGTTCTGAGGGGGAGGCCTGGAACTGAGGCGGGAAGGACAGCAGACCTGAAGACAGAGGTGAGAGAGCGTCAGATCCAGCGAGTCTTGGAGGAGCTCCGTCCAGAGCCATGGACTTCACCTTGGCTTTGGTAGGCTTTTCCTCATGCTGCATCCCTGCCCATGTGCCAGGAAAGCATGTGAGTCCAAGTTTCGACCACCTCTTACCTCTGCCAAGCAGCTTCTGAGAATGCGGGGGCATCACAGTGGAATGTCTGAAGGTGTGAGCTTTATAATCTTTACTTTCTGAAGGAGGACGAAAAATACAGAGGAGCAAGGACCATTTACTCAGTTCAGGACCCAGAGGTAGACTGGCACCTGGCATGGCCCAAGGGAATTTCCCGGCCTGGGACCGGCGAGCCTAAAGTGAAGGGAAAAGGGGGGATGGTTTGGTTCCGAATCCCTCGCTTCTCATTAAATAAATTGCTGTTCTGACTCTGTGTTTCTAGAGAGCTCCTCCCTTGAGGACCAGTGGGGTGATTTGCTCTACCCACCGGGAGCAGGACTGGAGCCTCAGGCAGGATGCTAAGTGCCAGGCTTTGAGCTCTGTGTACCATGTGGCTTGCTTTATTTCATCTGCAAAGTCTCCCTCAAAATCTACGTGGACATTTTCTCATCACGTTAGAGTAGAGGAAAGGAACACAGCATTTTTAGGCCATCTGGACCAATCATGAGGCAGAAAGGAGCGAAGCCAAGTTTAAATTGGGCAGTCTGACTCCTGACCCAGGGCACCTGGCCGGTGTTCTCCCCCTGCCGACCCAACTAGGTATGTCACTTCCTTGGACACTCCAGGAAGAGATCACCTACTCATTGTGTCCTTCCCTTTGCAGTTTTCTGGTAGACACAACAAGAAGCAGAGAGTGGCACCTGCTGCGTCATCTATGTAGGAAGGATGGAGGGCTGAGGAAGCAAAGCGCACAGAGTTGGCACACAGCAATTTAGGACAAAGCCCCCGCTCCTGGATATCCCTCCAGAGCCATCCACTTCTTCCTCCATGCGTGTAATCAGCCCAGTCAGTCTCAAAGATAGACTTAACATCGGGTCTTGGTTCCATTCCTACTCAGGAAACTGGAAAGAGTTTTAAAATGAAGGGATTAGCCAAAGGAGATACACACATAACTCACAGATACAGAAAACAGTGTGGTGATGGCCAAGGTGGGGGGCAGGGGCTGTGTGGAGGCACGGAGAGGGGGTGGGAATTGAGGACATCTGTAATAGTGTCAACAGAAAAAATGAAGATGAAAAAAATTAAATGTACCTCAGATATACCTGTGGTTAAGACCTTCGGACTCTGCTTTAAAACTTTATAAAGTTTGGGGAACTAAAGTCAGACTCAGAGACTGGCAATTTAGTTTTGAAACCCCATCTGCCCTACTTACTGTGTCTGCGACTTGGGGCAGGTTCCTAATATCTCCGAGCCTGGCTTGATTCCCAGTTGGTGGAGCTGCACTGAGTGATGATTAGCAGATGGAGGACGCTCCCTGTGGGTTCAGTGTGCAGTGGGCGCCTAAAGCAAGTGAAAAATATGCTTCGGGTGTTTCCTTTAACAATGATAAGGGTGATCCTCATGTCATTCAACTTAAATGTCCCGTGAGCTGAAATTACAATGTACCATGATCCCTGACGGGATATTTTGTCTTTGCCCTCATATCAGTAGACAGTTATTTGGAGAAAAACTATCACATCTCATTTATTTTTGATTCTCTAGGGCCTATACTTTGTCATCACAGAGGAAGCATCAAATACAAAACAAAACAAAAATCTCTTTCAAATATTGAATACACCTTCTTTGATTAATAAAAACAGCATAGGCAGCATGGCTTCCACAAATTCGGTTTTTTCCCTCCTTTCAAGGATGTCCCGTAGAACTAGAGAGAAGAAAAAAATCATGCTTGTTTTGGACTATTTAAATTGTCTGTGTAATGGGCACATGGGACCAGTTATTTTTCATTTCAGTATATTCTACATTCAAGGTGTCCCAGCTACACAGAGCCATAGGCTCTAACACGTCTCAGAATTTCTCCTCCGGGGTCTCGCAGAAGATGCAGAGCTGCAACCCTTCCTCCACAGGCTGTTCCTGTCTGTGTACCTGGGCACCGTGCTTGGGAATCTGCTCATCACGCAGCCTGTCAGCTTGGGCTGCTACCTTTGCGCCCCTGTGTAATTCTCTCTCCCCAACCTGTCCATGGTTGCCATCGGTCACAGCTCCACCACAACCCCCAAGGTGACAGTGGACATCCAAACTCCAAGCAGAGGCTTCTCCTGTGTGGGCTGCTTAATTCAGGTGTATCTTCTAAAACTTTTTTTCAGTGTATGGATGCTATACACTCTTGACCGTGATGGCCTGTGACTGGTTTGCGGCCATCTGTCACCCACTGCACTACCCAGTTGTCATGAACTCACATTTCTGTGGTTTCGTAGTTTTGGTGTCATTTCTCATCAGTCTTTTGGACTCCCAGCTGCACAATTTGACTGTATTACAACTTATCTTTTTCAAGAATGTGGAAATTTCTCATTTCTTCTGTGAACCTTCTTGGCTCCTCAACTTGCCAGTTCTGACACATTCGCCAACAACGTAGTCATGTATCTTGCTGACTCTTGTTGACACTATTTCTGGTTTTCTCCCTATCCAAGGATCTTTTCTTCTTACTATAATATTGTTTGCTCCATTTGAAGAGTCCCATCGTCAGTGGGAAGTATACATCCTTCTCTACCTGTTCTCTTCACCTCTCAGCTGTCTGCTTATTTTATACAACGAGCACTGGCGTGAACGTTGGTTTAGCTGCACCAGCTTCCCCGAGGTCTCAGTGACATGCACTGTGGTCACCCCCACACTGAAGCCCTTCGTCTTCAGCCTGAGGAACAGGGACATCAAGAGGCCCCTGCAGAGACTCCTCAGCAGAACAGCCTGCTTGTAGTACCTGGACCATTTTTTTTTGTCTGTGAGTTAGCAAAGATTGCAAAACTAATTGTCCAGACTTGGCAAACATACCTCTCTGGTCGCATAATTTTTGTAACTGTCATGACTTTCATTTCTCTTGATGTTTTGTATGCAGACATTGCTTCTCTTGGCACATGGGATTGGAGGAATATTCTGGGATCCCACCTGTGTCAAGAACTACATCAAGTTTGAGTGCTATACCATCTAAGGAATATTCTCTTTTTGTCACTTAGGACCCAGACACCCTAGTGGAGCACAACTCTTTTTTTTAATAACCATCAGCCCTGGCAACCACCATTCTACTTACTGTCTTTATGCATTTGCTCTCCCTAGGTATTTCATATAAGAAGAATCGTACAGTGTCCTTTTCTGGGGGCCTAATTTCTCTTAGCGTAATGTCTGCAAGGTTCATCCATGTTATAGCTGATGTCAGAATTTCCTTCCCTTTTAAGATGGTATAATATTCTATTGTATGAATACACCACATTTTGTTTATCCATTCATCTACCAGTAGATACTTGGGTTGCTTTCACCTTTTGGCTTTTGTGAATTATGCTTCTATGAACAGGGGTCCATAAGCAACAGAGGTTTAAAACCATTTTTTAACAGATTTCAGCTTGTAACTTTGATCAGCTATAAAATGGCTTGGAATCTTGCACACAAAATGAAGTAAAGCATTTTTCAATGGATCATAAAGCAAATTATTTTTGCAGTTATTAAAATTTTGTTAGGAAATTATCAGGAAAAAGCTAAAAAGGAAATTTTTAAATGCAAAAATTTAAATTTAGCCACTGAACAATTGCCCATAAAGACCTTTCTTAGGATATCAGAGAATAATTGATTCAAAATTTGAAAAAATGCAAGTACTTTTCTTTTACTGAGTGTTGCAGATAAGAGACCATGTCCAATTAATGTTTTGGCAAACCTTATCTCAAAGAATTTTCAAATCTATGAAGAAGTGTGTACTGCCCTGACAGGTGTAGCTTGGTTGGTCAGGAGTTGTCCCGCAAAGCAAAGGGTCGCCGGTTCAATTCCTGGTCAGGGCACATGGCTGGGTTGTAGGTTCAGTCTCTGGTTGGGGTGCCTACTAGAGGCAACTGTGTTTCTCTCGCATCGATGTCCCTCTCCCTCCTTTTCTCCCTCCCTCCCCCTCTCTCTACATAAATACAATCTTTTTTTTAAAAAAAAGTAATGTGTTCAGTTCATAGCCACAAAATATGAATTCATGGCATACGTATTTTTTAATCTACTCGATGGAGTTGTTGCACTCTAAGACTATTTACGAAAAGGGATGATGAAATTACCTATATAATATTTGATGTCTTGTATTTATAGTTCCAATAGCTATTGGATGATACCATTGAGATTATAGGTGTTTTTCCAATGATATATATGTGGTAGAAAGCTATTCATTTAATGACACTGTACTTGGTGATAGGAAATTTCTTTTACTTACTAACCTTGTGTTAACACATCTGACTTTGATTTTACTGTTCTATTTCTAGTCAACTCAACTAATTAAAGGATGGTACATTTCAGTTAGACTTGAGAATAAATAATTTAAAAACGATTGCTGTACTCTGAGTTTTATGGTAAATCATAGCAAACCATTTTTATCTAAAATCAACTGGAGCATTTCCTTTGTCAAAATATTTCCTTAAATATTTTCTCATGTCCGAAATGAGGAAAAAAAACCATTTTATATTAAAATGCTCTCTCTTTTTCTCTTTGCATCCAAAGTTCTTGATAGTGTTCTACACTCACGAGGTCAATTTCCTCACTGCTAAGTCACTCCCGAGCCCACTGCAAGTAGACTCTTCCCCATCGCTCTACCGAAATTGTTCTACTGCTTGTCACTAAACCCAAGACTTATTGTTCAGCCTGTACTTTATTTGACCTCAGACCATCGTTTTACAGAGTTGACTCTTCCTCTCTCAAAATATGACTTTTCTATCTCCACAGCATTTTCAGCCCCACTAGCCTATCCAGTCAAAGGGATTCACCAAGGCAGATGCATCTCCATTTTCTTCCGTGTTACTTTGAACCCCTAAGTACTGTGGCTACAGGGAGATGAGTCTTTGCAGCACAGTCACATTCCCGAGGCGAGAACCTCTTTTTCTCAAAGCCAACTCAACGGTGATGAAAACGAAGGAAGAGTCCTGTGGGGCTAGGAGTGGGGTACACTGGTGGGGGGCGGAAAGATCCACCTGGCTCCAAAACAGAATTAGCATACACGTTCTATGCTGCCATTTGCTGTCTACCCCAAAGGAGCACTTCAAGGGGAGAGCTCCAAAGGAACAATTTACTTAATGAGGGATGATGAGAAATCATTCCCCTGGGGCTTGAGAAACCATAAGAACTTCCCTGGCATCCTTACTGAAGTTCAATGACACCCGACCAGGAAGAGACCACACTTGCACCTCTCACAGACATGATTTTGTGACAAGTTCCATCTCCCTACCTTTCCCAGGGTGAGTCTGCCTTCCGCCTCCAATGGTGCGAGGAAAGAGAACTTGCACAAATACTTCTTTAAGCAGTGGCAATGGGATGAGTCACCTGGTCTTGTGAGCACTGCGTGTGAAAAGAGGTATTAAAAAAGGGGCGAGGGAAGGAGACAACATGGTTGATAATGTCCCATGACAACTTTGAATCTCCGGAGTTTATTCTCCTGGCTATTTGTGTCTTTTTAGACTCCACTGCAGCTGTTTTATGTCCCCTCCAGTTCTGATGGAAAGTCGTTCTGGGACTAGTGACTTGCTCAGTGTCAGTAGGGACTGGCAGTCCTTCAAGTGTAAAAAGTTTCCAGCCCACCTGCCAAGAGCCGCCCTGCCCTTTTCTTGAACAGCAGTTCTCAGGGTAGCGCCCGAAGCAGCGGTGTTAGTCCCCACACCCACCCCAGGGAGCTCGTTGGAAATGCAGATTCTCAGGCCCCACCCAAGACCTGCTGACAAACTCCAGGGATGACACCTGACAGTCTGTTTTAACGAGCCCGCCGAGTGACTCTGATGGAGGCTATCACCGGGGAACCTCAGCTCCAGCCCCTTCATCGTTTGGTTTCTAAAAGGTTATACACACTGTTTGATTCAACAAATGTGCCTGGAATGTCTACTCTGTGCCAGGTGTTATCTGTGTTGCCATCGCAATTGTGAATGGATCCATTTTTCCCTCCTGTCTTTCCTAACGATTCTGTGCGGAGACACAAGAAAGCTAAGGACCCTGTTGACTTTCTTCAGTGTTCCCAGGTGGGTAATCATGTCAGCAGCTGACAGTGACCAACTCTGTGTTCAGTTTTCAACTATTATATTAATTAGGTTTGCTTTTCTTGTCATATGGCATTTCTTTTGAATTATTAGAAACAATGTTAAAATGGCCACTTAAAATATCTGTTTTTGACCACATGACCAACCCCATTTTGTAGATGAGAAACACTGAGATTCAGTAAACACGTGATTTTTCTAAAACACACGGTAATAACTGGAAAAGCCACATACACACCCCCAAATTCACATTTATGGCATTTGCCTGTGCTAAGAGCTATAAAAAGGAAACAAACAAGGGGCCGAGTGGTTCAGAGCTTGGGGGCATCGCGTGTAGCTGGAGCGATCAGGCCTCAAAGCGAGAGCCGCATTTGGGCTGAGGCTCGAGGTATGATTTCAGTTTTTTTCCTTTGTTTCTGAGGCAGAGAAGTCATTTATTTGAACAAGTATTTGTTTTTTATATTTATTGGGGTGACATCAGTTTTAGATACGTTTTAAAAATGGCAATAGAACTGACATACTCCTAATTTTCTTAAGATGCTTCATCTTTACAGAAGCATGATGCTAGAAAGATTATTTTACACCTAGAAGATATTCGGAAATTATATGGTCATTTCAATAAATACAGAAAAAGCACTTGATAAGATTTAATATACTTACTGAAAAACAAAAACAAAATCTTATCCTGATGCTTATCTTCAAAAGCCCATAATAAACGTGATATTTAATGATAATTTATTGGAAGCTTTTCCCCTGGAAATCAAAAATGAGACAAGGATATCCTGCTATTGCTATTTCTATCTAACATTGAGCTAGAGGACTAGGCCAGTGTTATTAAGGAGGAACAAAAATTCATATAGACTGGAAAAAATAAATGATAATATAATAATTGGCAAATAATGTATGTAAACACATGTAAATACAAACTATTAGAATAAATATGAATTATTATAATTTAAAAAAGAAACAATGTTAAATAATTCTAACAGCAGGTATGATTTCTCCTTTCTGCTTTTTATCAGTTTGTTTTGTTTTTTTAGGGTTTAACGATGGATCTTGAATTAACACTTCATTTAACATAGTGATTCTTTATCGCCTAAGGGCAGTGCCCTTCTATTAAACGTGACTGAAATTTTGCTATTCCCTTCCCATCAAGGACTGTTACATTTTATTACATATGCATTTATGTTGAAACTGTCATCATTTCTGCATTCATCTATTCATGCAAATACTTTGTTATCTGATTTTCTAATGCTAAATATCTTTTCACCTTCCAAATGAACATTAATTCCTAAGGGAGTATGTTATTTTTATCAAGCAGGTAACATCGTCTTACTCCTTTTGCAGGCTGCTGCACCAATAGTCAGTGTGAGGTTAGTTTGTAGATTTCTTGTTTGTGTTATTTATATATATACACACACACATGTGTGGATATATATAATTTTTGTTCCAACCTTCATTCAAATTTTCGTGCCCTCTGAGAACAAACCACTGGGGATACCAGGATAAGTAAATTTTGTAATATGTGACCTGAACTTGTATAGTTTATGATTCAGTCACAAGAGGGACTGATATTAATCATTTCATTAGCAAATGCAAAAACATAAGTATCACTTAGGCAATGAAGAAGAAGACAGGGAGCCAGACAAGCTCAGACTAGGGGAACTGCACTTTGTGGGCAGGGAGGGTTCAAGAAGGCTTGTCTGAGGAAGTGATGTAAGAGATAAGGACAAGAATTATCACAGGAAGACAGAGGCCTGGAGGAGCTCCCCAGCCCCAAGGGCAGTGCGGCTGGGGGAACTCACAGCACTGTAGGGTTCCTGAGAAGGCCGATGTGTGGGAACTTGGACAGTGAAAGGCCGGTATTGTGCTTAATAAGACTGGGAGGCTGGAAGGGACCGGCAGGAGCTGCAGAGGCTGCCCAAGGGTGTAAAAGAAAGAAAAATCATAGACCTGTCTCCCTTACGGACACCAAGGCGGAAATTCCCAGACGATGGCACCTTCCAGAGCATATTTGTGTTTGTTTTTACCTTAGGGGCTCAGGCTGCATTCCATCCAGGACCACTTTAGACTTAGCCCCTCTAGCCAACGCCCCTCGGTGAGCGCGCACGGTCTCTGGGCCTGCACCAAGCC
>PVJD01017417.1:0-17612 GCA_004026545.1 Mormoops blainvillei | reverse complement strand
CCATCCTCAGTCTCCCTCATCCGGGTTCCGCCCTTCGAGGCAGCACCGCTACGTCTCCTGAAAGACCGTATCTGAGTAATGCCTCTCTTCTGCTTTCCAGGGTGAAAGGAAAGGAGTAAACAAGTACTACCCTCCAGATTTCAATCCTGAAAAGGTAAGGGGCAGGCTTCCTTCTGCATATGCACGATAGCAGAGACTCCACAGGGCAGGGGCCCGACCTCATGCCCTCCGGAATCGGAGCCACGGCTGCCGAAGCGTGGGTGACCCTGAGATCTTTCTGCCCTGTGCTCGTGACACGAGACTCGGGGTGGTCTTCGTTCCCGGTGGTAAACATGGCTCCCATCAGTGATCTTGTACCCTGTGCTCAGCTCGGTATGTTTCCGGCAGAGCTCAGGATGAGGTCAGGCACTCGGGCCCTGGGGTCAGAGCCCCTCACTCTGCTGGCTCCAGCATTTCTGGTCGCACCCTCTGCTGTTCCCTCTGCCTGGAATCTCGACCTCCTTTTGACCACACAGCACTTCCCCTTCCTTTCATCTCTCCTCACAGAGGGCCTCCCTGACCCCCGTCTTGCTCTCTCATCACCTAGTGCCTTGTTTCTCTTCATAGCCCTTATAACTCCTGCATGCATTGTCCATGGATTTGGGTATTGTCCATCTCCCCCTTTAGAGCACTGGCTCCACTAGGGCAGAGACGGTTCCATCTTGTTCATGGCTGTATCCCCATACTGTAGGCTCTCAGTAAGGCCTGCTGAATGAGCCAGTGTGATCTGGCTGCATGGTCCCAGGCCCTTAACTCAGCCCTCTATACCAGTTTCCGCAGGTCAAAAAGGAAATAAACCCTGACCGGTGTGGCTCAGTTGGGAGTCATTCCACAAAGCCAAAGGTCGCCAGTTCAGTTCCCAGTCAGGGCAAACCTGGGTTGCAGGTTTGGTCCCGGGTTGGGGAGCGTACGAAAGGCAGCCAATCAATGGATGTTTCTCACTTTGATGTTTCTCTCCTTCTCTCTGTCTATCCCTTCCCCTCTCTCTAAAAATAAATAAATAAAATCTTAATTAAAAAATACTAAAAAAGGAAAGAAAACAACTTGTCCTTGCAGGATCGTTGAGGTATTAAAATGAGAAAATGCACATAAAGTGCCCAGTAAATGTTTGCCAGTATTGTCATCTCACCTGATTTACCCCTCAACACCGCGAGGTAATTATGCGAAACCGAGGTTCTGCAAGGCAAAAGATGAGGTTACTAACCAGGGTCACACGGCTCTTTCAGCTCTTAAATGGGAGAGGAAAGATTCAAACTCTCGTATTCCTGAGTCCAACCCCACTGGCCTCACCAGGGGCCTCTGTGCCTTGCATTTTGCTATTAGTACCCCTGGTAGGTCATACAAAAGAGGCCCCTCGGCCTATGCAGGAGAGCATGCACTCGCCCCGCCCAGCAGTGCTAACCTGCTCCCTCTCCTCTCTGCACAGCATGGCTCTCTCAACCGATACCACAACAGCCACCCACTGCGGGAGCGGGCTCGGAAGCTGTCCCAGGGCATCCTCATCATCAGGTAAGACCTGAGGACCCCGGCCCCTTGTGCCACCTGGCCTCAGTCTCAAGGGGAATTCAGCACTCCATTTTGCCCCCATGCTGCAGGGTCTTTCTTTCTGTTAAGCAGAGAGTCACTGTATTGATCAGCTGTTGCCACATAACAAAACACTAGCACATATTATTGCTCACAAGTCTGCAGCTCAGCTGAATGCCTCTGCTGGCCTGACTGGGCATGACTGACCTGGGGCAGGCTCTTTCACACGTTTGGGGACCAGCTGGCTGGGGACTGGTGGGTCCAGCATGGCCGCAGGCAGCGCAGCTGGGCTCTGCTCCATGTGCCTCATCCCCCAGCCCCCTAGCCTGGGCTTGTTGATACGACAGCTGCAGGTTCCAAAAGGCAGTAAGAGGAGGCGCACAAGGCCCCTTGAGGCCGACACCCAGAACGGGCACTTTATCACTTCTGTGCCGTTGATTTTTCCAAAGGAGCCGTGATGCAGTTCACCCCTGACAGGAACTGCTGCAGAGTCTCGCTGCAGAGGGCACGGGTATGGGGAGGATGAAGGACAGGAGCTGCCACTGCTGCCGAGCCAGGACAGCAGGCCTTCCCTGGGGTTCTCCTGTTTCTGGCCAGCCTTCCTTGGCAGGCAGCCAGATGTGTGTCCCCGGAGGGCAAACCCTTCACTGCTTCCTCCTCTGCCTCATGAACTCTGGCCTCTGCCTCGTGTCTACCCTGGTCCTGAGCAGAGGATCCAGTGACAAAACCATCAGAGGAGGGAACTTCTGTGGAAAAGGAGTCAAGACACAAGTTGCCGAGAGTGACCTCAGGAGGCACAGGGTGGAAGGTCTCATCAAAACTCCCTCCGTTTTTCCGTGCCCCAGAGCCGGCCAAGCTTGCCTGCCTTGGGCCTCCTCGCACCACCCCTGTTCACTCTGGCAGCTGAGCCCTCGCCTTCTCATTATTTATTACTTAACGTTTTATTTTAAAAGGGAGGCTCTGTCACTGCCGTTCATAGAAAACCAGATAGCGTGCCGCACATAGAACCACATGAAAAAGACATCTGGTGACAGTACAAACACTTGACTAATTCGAATGACACCAGTGCCCCCTACCACT
The DNA here is from genome assembly GCA_004026545.1 of Mormoops blainvillei. Lineage (NCBI taxonomy): Eukaryota > Metazoa > Chordata > Mammalia > Chiroptera > Mormoopidae > Mormoops > Mormoops blainvillei. Next base: position 14,969 of record PVJD01017417.1, on the reverse strand, counting down.
TCCCCCTCTGCTCCCAGCTCTTCAGTGCGGTGAGGCCTGGAAAACACAGCAGCACCCACAGAGACTCTCCCCACCTGGGTCAGCTAGCCAGGGAGCGCAAGGCTAGAGTGGCCTCGCTGGGGAACATTCGCCAGCCATTCTTTGTGCCCGCCGTGTGCATGCCCTTGGCGATGCAGCTGTGGCCGTGGTGGCAGGCACGGAGACTGAGGGAGAGCCCTGTGGACAGGAGCAAAGAAGCTGTTCTCTGTTTGTGCAGATTCGAGATGCCTTACAACATCTGGTGCGACGGCTGTAAGAACCACATCGGCATGGGTGAGTCTGCGCCCGCCCCCTGCTCCCACCAGGCCTGCCCATTCAGTCCCGCAGACGTTGAAGCCCATTAACCTCCAGTGTCACCTCCACCAGAGGCTCCCAGTCAGGGGTCAGGGAGGAGCTGGCGCCTGAGTGACTGGTGGGCTGCAGACACCTCATCGCAGAGTGGTGAAGAGGCCAGGCTCTGGGTTCACCTCCTAGTTGGGTGACCCTGGACGAGTGACCGAGCCTCTGTGTGCCTCAGTTTACCCATCTATAAAATTCGGATGGTATGAGTGTCCACCTATGTGACCTATAAAGTACCTGGCACACGGCACATGGCACAGCGTGAGGACTCACAAATTCAGCCTGCTGCTATCACCATGCTTTACTACGACCATTAGCTGTCAGTCCTCTGACCATGCCACAGGTCCACAGAGGGACAGACAGGCATGGGTCCAAGGCCGCACGCGGCAGTGGTGAGACCTCAGTCAGGTGACTCAACTCCCCTGACCCCGTTTCCTCTGGGGTCCTCACGGCACCTCCCTTAGCTCCTCTCGCAGTACCTGGACCAGGGAGCAGTTCACTCTGTAATCGGGCTGGTGGCTCTCAGTGACAGGGTCCAGACCTCCTCACAGAGGCTGAAAGCACAGAAGGCGGGGTGGCAAGCCACCCCACTGCTGAGGAGGACAAGGGATCCCCTATCATGTCTCCTTGATCAGACCCAGTCAGGAGAATCTGCCCCAAAGGCCACCAGCTGCTCAGAGGACAAGGACTGGGGCTTGGCCTGACACCACATGCGGGTCACCCTCAGGGCCATGAATGGAAGGAGCCACCCAGGAGAGGAACACCCAGCCAAGCCGTACCACCCGCCAGCCCAAGCTCCATTTTTCTAGTTTAAGCTTTTTTTCACTGATAAGCAAGGTCATAGGAGTCAAGGATATATATCTTCTAACCAGGAAAATAACAAAAAAACTGAAAATTCTCTAGAAAAGTAATAAATCCAGCCCTTCTTGATCACTCGCTAAGCCAGGCCCTGTTCTAAGCAATCATGGGTATTACCAGCTCCTGCCGTTTTCACAGTAGCCCTGTACAGCAGCTATTACAGTCGTCTGTCGCATAGATGGGGGACTGAGGCCCAGAGGGAACGCAGCTGGTAGCTGGTAGAATCAGGGTTCAAGCCCAGGCCCTTCGGCTCCTGCCCACCCTTCGCTGCGGCTTGAGCACCTGTCACACAACCTGAACGTGGCTCTTTCCTGCCTTAAATTTTAGTGTCCTCCCAAGGTACCTTCCCTGCAGGGGGACGGAATACCACCCCTATCTACCCCCCAGCCCAGGAAAAACACCCTGGGGTGGCCTGAGCCCGGGCCTCCACTCTCTCCCTCTCCTTCCAGGTGTTCGTTACAATGCAGAAAAGAAGAAGGTTGGCAATTACTACACAACCCCCATCTACAGGTAAAGGCAGCCTAGCAGGTGTCTCAGGGACACAAGGGTGGCCGCAGGGCAAATGGGCTGTGAAGGACCCTGAGTGGGAGGGAAGCTCGTACCCTCTTCCTGATGGCCATTCCCTGCGGCTCTGTCCTGGAAACTGTCCAGGTGTGTCAGTCGGCACGTCCCTCTGCTTAGAACCCTCCACGGCTCCCACCTTCCTGAGAGTAAGTCTTTCCCATGGCCCACAAGACCCCAGACACTCTGCTCCACCCCCTCCCAGCCGTTACCTCTTTCCACTCTCCCCCCTCTCTCTGCATCAGCCACATGGCCTCCTCATTGCCCCTCTCTCTTACTCCAGAGCGGCCCCCTCCTCTGTGCCCTCTGCCTGGAAAGCTCAGTCTTCCCCAGACACCAGCAAGGCTCCCTCCCTCACTTCAGGTTTCCACTCCAAAACCACCTCTCAGAGAGCCCCTTTCTACAGCGGTGAGCACCACCCCACACTGTGGTTGCTTGTGCCTTTGCAGGCAGCATTACCCCTGCTGGAATGTTAGTCCCTCCAAGAGTAGGTTGGCTTGTTTCACTGCTATATTCCAGGCAGCTGGTACCAAGCCTGCCACAAAGCAGCCAGCTCTGGAGGGTTCATTGAGTAAGTGAATGAATGAACAAACTCCAGACAATGACCAAACAAACTCCAGACAGAAGATTAGTTCTGGAGTGACAGGACTCTGTCTGTCTCACCCGTGGCTGTACCCCTAGGTATGGAGCCTGGCACGTAGCCTAGTAGGTGCTTAGTGAGCACTTGTCGACTGATGTGCATAGGTGGAGGGAATGAGGAGGTGGTCACATGGTAGCCTGGGGTGGCCATAGTATCCTGATTCCTGCCTACCACCAGATTCCGGATGAAATGCCACCTCTGCATCAACTACATCGAGATGCAGACGGACCCTGCCAATTGCGACTACGTGATCGTGAGCGGCGCCCAGCGCAAAGAGGAGCGCTGGGACATGGTGGACAACGAGCAGGTGCTGACAACAGGTGAGCTCCACGGACAGCCCCAAAACCATCCTGACCCTGACCCCGAGCCTGAGCCAGGTCCCGGAAGGCTCAGCCACACTGTCCCCCTTGCAGAGCATGAGAAGAAGCAGAAGCTGGAGACAGATGCCATGTTCCGCCTGGAGCACGGCGAGGCGGACCGAAGCACGCTCAGAAAGGCCCTCCCCACCCTGAGCCACATCCAGGAGGCGCAGAGCGCCTGGAAGGACGACTTCGCCCTCAACAGCATGCTGCGGAAGCAGTTCCGGGTGAGTGGGCTGCAGCCCGGGGCTGGAACCACAGGCAGGCGGGGGGCGCCTGGCATCACCAACATGGCAGGTTAGGACCCAGGTCCAGCCCGAGCCCCAACGCATCCTAGCTATAGGCATGTCATTTCACCTGCTGCGCCCAGTTTCTCCATCTGCATCGTGGGGACCTCACAGCGCCCATGGGAGTCACCTCGCCCAACAGCGATTATTAAGCATGTAGCACCTTCCCCTGGAAGGGGACTGGGCTTCGCCTTCAAAAGATCTCAGAGGGAAAAGGAGCTTCAGGCTGGGGCACAGGCGAAGCCTGAGTGTGTCAGGCAGAGGCCCAGCAGGGCACTGGCCTCCTGGTCAACTCCTAACACATTTCTTGGACCCACCCAGCTGTCCCAAAATGAAATCTATATATTGTCAACCTGTCCCCAAATAATTTCCAAAATCATCCCTGCCGTGCCCTGTCTGTGATAGAAAAAAGCTAAAATAATCTATAACAAAATATAGTAATGATTTCAATGTGGACATGCTTGGGCAAGACACCTGCACCTCCGTGGAGAGTCACTGAGAGCACAGGTACAAATGTCGGCTCTTACCCGCTGCTGCTCGGTCCTGGCCTGAGAACACCCGGGGGCATTGTTGTCAGTGACCACAATGGCTGAAGTTGTGCCTAAAATAGTTGGTGGAGCTCCGTCTCAGGGAGTCAGGGCTCCGATGGGTGTGGTACAAATGGCTGTTTCACCCTCGCAGTGCCGGGCAGGGCACTGGGAGGACCTCCTCCTGCTTCTCTCACTCTGTGGGGTAGACTGCACCCCAGACACTGCAAATGGAGCCCAGGTAGGAGCGTTCAGGGTGACCCCACAGGCCACAAGTTCCCTCACCGTCCTAGAGCTCCTGTCTCTTCCTGTCTCCTTTTCTGATCATTCTGCGGTCATTACTATTAGGAGTAGAGTTACTAATTTTCTTACTAATTGTTGCTGAAAGTGTATCCCTTCAGCCAGGCCTGTGCCCTGCGCTATGTGTTACCTGCCTTCTGGGCTTCTACATGGTGGGGTGGGGGCTGGGGGTGTTGTCTAAGGACCCTCAAACATAATATCCCAGTGAGCCCACCTCATACCTCAGTGCCTAACCTGCCCCCACCTTCCTCCCCTTCTCAATAGAGAAGGCATCTGTCCTTCTAGGCACTGAGTTCCCAAGGCCTGGAGCTGTCCTTGACTCCCCCTCCCCATCTCCAGTTAGCAGTTCTGTCAGCCTGTACCTTCAGATTACATCCAGTATCTGGCTACTTCCACCACCCCCGTCGTCTCCTACCTGGACCTGGTCTCCAGGCTCCCTCCCTCCCACCCCCAACAGTCCATTCCCCCTACTCCGCCACAGCCACCAGGGGATGCCCATGAACACCTGAGTCAGTCACCTCCCTCCTGTGTTCAGAACCCTCCATGGCTCCCACTTAAAGTAGGAGCCAAAGTCTTCCCCGTGGCCCACCAGGTCTGAATGATCTGCCTCTTCCCCTCCCCACCCGCATCTCCACCTTCCCCTTGCTCACGCTGCTCCAGCAGCACTAGCCTTACTCTTCCTCAACACCTTCGCACATACTTCTGTCTCAGGGCCTTTGCACAAGCTCTTCCCTCCACCTTGGAACGCTCTTCCACAAGATACCCACAGGGCTTCCTCACTTGCGTCTTAGACAAGATCTTCTCAGGGAGACAGCCCTGGACCCTCTTTGTCACCCCACGTCACATTTAAAGTTGAGCCCCCTGCCCGCTCTCTGTGCCCTTCCCGGCATTCTTTTTCTCCCCACCTCTGTTGTCTCTCTCACCCACTAGAATGTCAGTTCCACCAGGGCAAGGGTTTTTGCCTGCTCTCTGCGGTGTCCCCAGTGTCTGGAATAAAGCCTGGGACAAGATAGGCATCCTGTGAATATTTGTGGAATGAATGAGTGAAAAACTGAAAGTACACATATCAATGACAATCACACCTCTCATTCGTTAAGCAGCTTTTATGCTGCAGCCACGGTGTGAGGCTTTCTCCTGACCCGAGCTTAGAGAGGAGGAAGCTGAGGCCCAGAGATCTGGAGCGACGCCCCTCAGTCAGCGGCACAGAGCAGGCAGGACTCTGACACACACATCACCTCTCCCAACAGGAAAAGAAAAAGGCGCTGCAGGAAGAGGAAGAGCGGGACCAGGCACTGCAGGCTAAGGCGAGCCTGGCCATCCCACTGGTGCCCGAGACGGAGGACGACCGCAGGCTGGCTGCCTTGCTCAAGTTCCACACCCTGGACTGTGCGTGCGGGCCGGAGGGCATGGGGGTTGGGGTGGGGAGAGATGGGGGTCCCTGCCACCCAGGCAGAGGGTGGCTCTGGACCCCCGTTCTCTCCCTCCCCCGCAGCGTATGAGGACAAGCAGAAACTCAAGCGGACGGAGATCATCAGCCGCTCCTGGTTCCCCTCGGCCCCAGGACCCAGCAGCAGCAGCAGCAGCAGCAGCAGAGCTGGCAGCGTCCTGAAGAAGCTGGCCCAGAGCCGCCGATGTGCGCCCGCTGGCTCTCCTGTCACCGTGGGGGACCTGGGCATTGTGCGAAGGCAACTCCGGGAGCTCTCAGAGAGCCCACGGCACCTGGCTGAGACCTCCAGGCTTGGGCGGCCACAGGTGTCAGAGGGCACCGCCCAAGATAGGCCCATATCCCCCCAAAACTGCTCCCAGGAGACAGCCAAGACCCCCAGTACAAGGGGACCTCAGGGGCAGGATGGGAGCTGCCAGGACAGGCCCCGGTACTCTTCAGACTCCACCCCGGAAGCACCTGTCCCCCAGGACACGCCACACCCCTGTCTCAGCTCCTCCCTCGTGGCTGACTACTCAGACTCAGAGAGTGAGTGATCCCGGGGGCTGGACCGCCTCGGGGGCCGAGGCACGCCCGGGAAACCCCTCACAGACTGCAGCCCCTCTGGACCACCAGCCCTCCAAGAGCTCGGATGTCATCCCCTCCCCAGACCTCGCCTTCTTTCAGTGACGGAATTGTTATTTATTTGGTCCTGGAGAGGTTGTGTGTGCCCCGTAGGACCGTCCCCCAACATTAAAGTCCTGCTTCTTTGGCCCTGCCTTGGGTTACTAGACAGGCCTGGAGCTGCCTCTCTCCCCCACCCCGCCATTCAACCAAACTTGACAGACCTCTCATAGCAAATGGTGATGCTGGAACTACAGCTGACCACAGCCATGGTCCTCACCCAGCCTAATGAGGGTTTCAAGGTAGTGGCTCAGGTTGGCCTGCAAGCAGGACGGACTTCCCAGTGGGAGTGTCACAGGCTGAGTGCGAAGGGTGCAGTGGAAGTGTCACAGGCTGAGTGCGAAGGGTGGGAAAGGGACCAGGCAGCAGGAGCCATGCTGGGAGGCACATGGGGTGCCCATGCAAGTGTGAGCTATTCATTGTCCCCAGCCCATGGGGACATCTCAGAAGGGTCACTAAAAAGGCCCCAGCGTGTTGCTGCTTTTGAAGGAAACTGGTAAAACTGAGCAGAAAATAGCTCAAAATAGCTGCCACACACACCAGGTGACTCATAGCCTGCCACCTTCCCCTAAACCTTGGAATGTCATTTCACAGACGTTGTTGGAGCACCAGCAGTGGGCCCAGCACTGTTCTAGCCACTGCAGATATGGCGGTGAACAAAATATGCAAACCTTTTGGGGCTGAGATTCTGGCTGAAAGAGTAATCCGGATATGGAGGTCCCAGTGGCCGCCCCCAGCCCACCAGCCCTGCTCTCCAAGGGGGTGGTAAATTCTCAGGGCAACAGTATGAGCCCATCAGTTCCTGGAATCTTCAGTCAGGGCCTTTCTCTACCTGAGGCCACCAGCAGCACTCACTGTGGCTGGAGGATTCAGACACCTGGGATGTGGGGGTCATGGTATGACACCCGCCCCCCTCCCTGCGCAGTTGATCAGCGGGGCGCTAAAACGGGGTCTGGCATTCAGAAGGTGCCCGGTAAATGGTGACAGCTTTGTGCTTCCGAGGGGGAGGCAAGCTGGCAGAGCTTGGCCGGGAATGGGGGTGAGGGAGCCAGGGTTGGCGGAGTGGACCGTGAGTCCTGGGAACCTGCAGGGTTAACGTGCGCACGCGCGTCCTTCCGGAGGAGGTTCCGCCCCACGTGCGCCCCGCCTGCTGAGCCCAGGGGCGGCGGGGAGTGTGTAGGCTGCCATGCCGTCTCTGGAGGCGATCCGCTACTCGCGGGGCTCTCTGCAGATCCTCGACCAGCTGCTGCTGCCCCAGCAATGCCACTACGAGGGGGTGGGCTCCGTGCGCCAGGCCTGGGAAGCCATCCGCGCCATGAAGGTGGGGCGCAGCGGCGGGGCTGGGGGTGGGGCGTGCCTGAGCCCGGAGACCCTTACTCCTCATCCCTCCCCTCCAGGTGCGCGGCGCTCCAGCAATTGCCCTCGTGGGCTGCCTCAGCCTGGCCGTGGAGCTGCAGGCCGGCGCCGGGGGTCCGGGGCTCGCCGCGCTCGTGGCCTTCGTGCGCGATGCGCTGAGTTTCCTGGTCACCGCCCGACCCACTGCCGTTAACATGGCCCGTGCTGCCCGTGACCTGGCCAACGCTGCAGCCCAGGAGGCCGAGCAGGAGGGCGCCACGGAGGAAGCGGTCCGGGAGAGGTAGGGGAATTGTGCCAGCCACTGCTCTGAGCAGAAGCTAACCCATTTTACAGGCGGGAAAGAGATATGGCGTGCTCAGTCCAAGGCCACAGAAGCAGGGCTAGGAGTTGACCCCAGGCAACCTGGCTTGGACGTCCTTGCACACATTTCCATGACTATGTCTCCACTGAACATGCCCAACCCTCACTGCCCTTGGAGGTTCTTTTCAGTGCCACTCCTGGTTTTTGCTTTTGAGGAATTTTTTGTCCTGATCCCCTCCCAGCCCTCTTTTCTCACTCTCCCCCTCTGCCCCAGCTAAACTATCCCGCTCATGTTCCTTGACCCCACCGGGCTCAGTTCTGCCCCAGGGCCTTTGCACATGCCACTTCTGCAGGCCAGGTTTCTACACAGCAGATGCCCACCTTCAGGCTTAAGGTTTCTGTCTTATCCCACCTCCCATATGTTACAGCACATTCCACCCAACCCTACGCCCTCCCCACCCATCCCCCGGCTCTGCTGCCAGCCTTTTCCTTGACTTTATTATCAATATTTGCTCATCATTTGCCTCTCCCACTCCAGTGTCAGCTCCATAGGGACACGGATATTTGTCTTGGACACTGCTGTGCCCCCCAGCGCTTCACACACAGGAGGAGATGCTCAGTTAACATGTGTTGCATAGCGAATGGAGCGATAGGTGGCAAAGGCAGAAGGGTCCAGCCCTCACAGCTGTGAGAAGCTTTCAGCAAGAGAGTTGAGCAGGAAGGAGGGACCAGCTCAGGCCTTGAGTCTGAGAGCCCCTTGTTGGCCCCAGAGTGATCTGCTATGCTGAGGACATGCTGGAGAAAGACCTCAGGGACAATCGGAGAATTGGGGACCTGGGAGCTCACCACCTCCTGGAGCGGGCAGCCTCTGGGGACAGCAAGGTGACTGTGCTAACCCACTGTAACACCGGTGCACTGGCCACTGCTGGCTACGGCACAGCCCTGGGTGAGTGAGGGGGTATCGATGGGGTTGGGGGAGGGCCTCTTTTGGAATGAAAAGGAAAAAAAACCCAAACCACTTTTCCCATGCCCCCAAAATGGAAATTCAGTACTTCTTATACAGAAATGCGTAGGATGTTGGCTTCACGGATGGCTGGATCCAGGGGTTCAGACAGTAGCATTAGGACCCATCTGTTCCTGTCCCTAAGCTCTACCCTCCTGCTCACACTCCATGGGGTCAGCAGAGGGCCTGCCAATGTTCAGGAGGAAAAGAGCCAAGGGTCTCTATGCCAACAGTGCCGAAAAAGTCTCCTTGTATCTCAGGGGCTCTGATGGGTTGCCTCCCCATCCCAGATCAACCACTCGATGCACCCGGCCTGAGTGGGCAGGATGTGGATTTCAAGAGAACTGAGGGGGAGGGTGTGGCCCCCAAGGAAAGATTGGGGTATCTGTGACCAGCAGCAGATTCCCTAAATTCTCCAGATTTCCCTACCTGCCTGGATCCCACTCGAGCCTCGGGACTGAGGCGCTGATGGCAAGACATCATTCATTCATTTGCTTGACAAATATTTGCACTTGTTTTGTGCCCGGCCGTTCATGCGTGAATGCATTCATTCATTCACTCAGCATTTAGTAAGCAACTTATGCGTGCTCCCCCATTCATGTATGCAGTCCCTCATTTACTCACCATTTATTAAGCACCTACCATGTGCCCCACCATTCGTGCATGCGTGCAGTCCTTCATTCACTCAATAGACATTTATTAAGCACCTGCTATTTGCCAGGCACGGTTCTAGGCGCTGGGGAGCCAGCAGTAAACAAAGTAAACGCAATCTCAGCCATCAGGACAGGAAAGTGGGAGGAAGGGACAAAAGCAGGTCAGTAAATATGTATGCGTTCGAAGGTGATAAGTGCAGGGGAGGAGCATCAGGGAAAGAGGCCAGAGGTGTGGGGTCAGAGCAGGGAAAGGAACAGAGGGAAAGAGGCCATGTGAGGTGTGGGGTCAGAGCAGGACTCGCCGAGAATGTGTTCTCTAAGCACACATGTACTAAGCAGGGGGAGTGCCCACCAGAAGGGCCTGGGGAAAGGGAGCCTTTGAGGATCTGTGATGCCAAATAATGGGCCACCCTGCCCGTCTGTCCCTTTCTGTCTCATCCTGGCCTCCTGGTGGATTGAGCCCTGCAGGTGTGATCCGCTCGCTGCACAACCTTGGACGCCTGAAGCATGTCTTCTGCACAGAGACCCGGCCCTACAACCAGGGGGCCCGGCTGACAGCCTTCGAGCTGGTCTATGAGCAGATTCCCGCCACCCTCATTGCTGACAGCATGGCTGCAGCCGCCATGGCCCACCGAGAAGTGTCAGGTCGGCAGGCAGGGTGCCAGCAGGTGGGGCTCCAGGTGTCCAGAGCTAGGTGATAACCCTTAACATCTTGCTTTCAGCTGTCATCGTGGGAGCGGACCGTGTGGTTGCCAACGGCGACACAGCCAACAAGGTGGGCACCTATCAACTGGCCATTGCTGCCAAGCACCATGGCATCCCCTTCTATGTAGCTGCCCCCAGCTCCTCATGCGACCTCCGTCTGGAGACAGGCCAGCAGATCGTCATTGAGGAACGCCCAGGCCAGGAGCTGACCCATGTCAATGGGTTCAGGATTGCAGCACCAGGTAAGCCATCACTCGGTGGGGCACCATAGAATCTGGGTGCCTCCAGTTATGTGGCAACCCCTCCACAGGAGGCAAGTGGCATTTCGGGCGTCACCAGCCTTCTAGGGCACAGACAATTTCAAATTCCAGTTTTTGGGTCAGAAACATCTTGGAGGTCAAATTCAAGTGAGACTGCCCAACTCAAGAGTGGAGAAACCTTGAGCAAATTGTCTTGCCATTCTCTATTTCGGTTTTCTCACCTGAAGAACAAGTAAGAATACTATTCGACCAAATGCCTATGAAGAGACACAGATATTTCTCAGCTTCTCTGTGCTTCCTGGCTGTGCAGCTGAGGGCAGTTTGCCTAAGTTCTCACACCTAAGAACCTTGGTGTTTCTCTCTGTAGAATGAGTTGTTGTTATGACCTACCTCGTAAACCCCAAGGCCTTCGGGGAATTAACCCACGAGACACGGAGAATAGACCCGGCCCTTCGTTGGTACTCATTAAATATTAACAGTTATGACAGAAACCCATTTATAAAAAGGACTGGTTAAAATCCTTAAACATTAAAAATGTGGAGACACCACTAAATATGGAGTTAGGATAAAAATAACACTATACAACTAAGCAGAGGGAAATCCTAATATTCAATTCTATTTTTATCTGTTTTTATCTGTTACATTGTGAATTTTTTAATCTGTTTTTAAAAAGCAATTCCTTATAGCTGATTTTTTTAATTTTTAATTTTTAAAGATTTTATTTATTTTTAGAGAGAAGGGAAGGGGGAAAGAAAAAGAGAAAGAGAAACATTGATGTGTAAGAGAAACATCAATCAGTTGCCTCTCTTCACATGACCCCAACTGGGGACCTGGGGACTTGGCCCATAACCCAGGCATGTGCCCTGATGGGGTATCAAACTGGCGACCTCTCGGGTCACAGGCCAGTGCTCAATCCACTGAGCCACACCTGTTGGGGCCCTTGTAGCTTTTTAAAAACAGACACATTAATTGTGAATTTATTTATTTATTTATTTATTTATTTACTTATTTTTAGTGCCCGTACTTTCCTAGAGGTGTAATTAGCACTGAACATAATCTGTAAGACCATGGAAAATAGAGGTGACAACCCACACTCACTAAAATACAACTGGGGCAGCAAAACATAAGTGACATGAGTCAGGTGCAGTCTGTGGGCCCTAATACTCTGCTCCCATCCATGGTCACAGGAATGCAGACCCCAGAGAAATAGGTCTTCTGATGTTTGCAAGAGAAGCTTTACAATTTTTTATATATGAAATCTCCCACCTTTTGAAAGCTGGCCTTAAAACCTGTGAGCCAGAGAAAAAAAGGTAACAGGCCACCAGTTTGCAGCCTCTTGTGTAGTAAGTTGTGATCTACATTAATTTATTCAGCAGATGGTTTTGAGTGCCTGATTAATGCTAAGTGCTGGGATCTAGGAGTGAAAAAAGACACAGAGACCCTGCCCTTGGAGGGCTGGCAGTTTGGTCAGGGAAACAGACAGTGGACACGATAAATAACACAATTATAGGAAGTAAGGGCTGAGGAGAAATAAACAAGGCAAGGGAGTGTCTGTACAGAGGTTTTAGACAGGACGATCAGCGGTGTCCTCACTGAAAAGGTGACGTTTGAGCAAAGACCTGAAAGAAATGAAACACTGGATCATCTAGGCAGAGGGCAGAGCCCATACAAAGGCCCTAAAGTGGATTCTTGGAGGTTCATAAAGAGATCAAGGCAAAAATGGGCTGGTTGTATATAAGACTTCAAAACCTTGTTCTTGGATAGTGACAATGCAGGAGTGGTGTTTTGGGAGGGGTATAAAACTTGTTACCGGATGCCAAGGCCCATGCCTTCATGCCATTTTGGGATGAGTATCCCCAGAGTTTCAAGGATTCCCTAACTCCAAGAACCACCATGGGGCGAACAGGTGACAACAGCTTGACAGCTTTCACAGAGCCTGCCTTCACAAATACCTGCCTTCTTTTCTTCCTGCTCTCTGCTGTAGGAATTGAGGTTTGGAATCCTGCCTTCGATGTCACCCCCCATGACCTTATCACTGGCGGCATCATTACAGAGCTGGGCGTCTTTGCCCCCAGAGAGCTCCGGACAGCCCTAAGCACCACCATCTCCTGAGAGCGGAGGCCTAGATGAACCCCAGAAGTAACCAGCCTGGATCTCCATGCCCATAAAACTTACTGATGGCGTGCCCCAAAGCTGACCTTCTTCCCCCCAACCACAGTTTTTCCTAGAGCAGGGATAATGGACAGGGCCTTGGCTTGGCTCTTAAAAGCCCAGCAGCTGGAGCTAAGCTACACAAGTTCATATCCCACCTCTGCCACTTTGTCTGCTGTGTGATCTTGGCCAAATCTCTTCACCTCTCCGTGCTTTGGTTTCCTCATTTCTGATGAGTACCGCCCTCTTAGCTTGCTCACAGGACCGGAACTACAGTGACGCCTCAGGTGCAGAATTTTAAAGGAGATACCAAAAAGCTCAGGAACCAAGATAAATAATAGTTTCACACGATCTTATTAAAAATCAAAACTAGTGCAAAAACAAATCCATGAAGGACACAATACCAAGATAAATGAGAGAATGGAACCCTACATTTGCACACCTTGACCTAACCTCACTTCTGATCTGAGCCCTTGTTCCAATTAAACTTCATTTGCAACATCAGGCTGCCAGTCCACAGGCAGCAGTTTCACAACTTGTGTTTTTTTAAATATTAGTATTTTCCTTTTTATTGAACTTAGTGGGGTAACCCTGATTAACAAAATTATACATGTTTCAGGTGCTCGATTCCCCAACACATCATCTGTATACTGTATTGTGTGTTCCCCACCCCAAGTCTCCTTCCATTACGACTTATCCCCCTAAACCCACCTTGACCTCTCCCCACTAAAATATTATTTTTAAATGTCGAGCCCAGGTCAGGTAGCTCCGTTGGTTGGCTGATGCACTGGGGTTGTGGGTTTGATTCCTGGTCAGGGGGCACACGCAAATGAACCAATGAGTGCTTTAATGGGTCAAACAAAAAAATTGATGTTTCTCTCTCTCAAATCAATAAATAATTTAAAAAGTAAATGTTGAAACCATTATCTTATTAGGGAACTTTGGGCCCCCTTGAATTTTGCACCAGTAAGTGCCTAACTCACCTCACTTTTTGTCCTAGACTGAATTTTCTATATAAATAGTAAAAACAGTATACTTTTACAAAGCAAATGAACACCCAGTAAATGTTACCTTATCAATAGCTGAAAATTTTTGCCAAACGCTGTCTATAACGGACCACGTTGGCCCCGAACTCTCTTTAAAAACTTTGCCACGGTGTTTCCCGTGAGCGCCTGCGCGCCGCGCCCTGCGGATCCCATCATGCCCTGCGTCTTCGGTGATATTGCTCAGCCCCACCTCTTCCGGCGTATGTGTGACCATGGCGCAGGGGCAGCGTAAGTTCCAGGCGCGGAAGCCGGCCAAGAGCAAGGCGGCGGCGGCGGCCTCGGAGCGGAACCGGGGCCCGAGGAAAGGAGGTGAGGCGTGTTGCAGGGGTTGCTGGGCGACGTGGGCCCGGGGCTTCCTGGCCTCATCCGAGCACCTCTTTCCCCAGGTCGTGTTATCGCTCCCAAGAAGGCGCGCATTGTGCAGCAGCAAAAGCTCAAGAAGGTGAGTGGGGCATGCGAGGCGGGAGGGATGGAGCTTAGAGATCAGCGCGGAGGGTCAGAAACGGAGTCTGGCGCCAGCGGGGAGCAGGGGGTTGCAGCCTGGAACCGCCGGAGGCTCCGGGGATGAGCCTGGAGGCGGCCCGGGGCGAGGGAGAGAACCTAGAGGTCTGTGGAGGGATCCAGGGGTGAAGTCTGGAACCGGGGAGAGCCGGGTCCAGGAACATCACCTACTATTCAGCAGGCGTCCTAGGAGCAAGACCTGGCTCACAGAAAGTACTGTACGCGCCTTAGCTGCTTTGGTTGTCACTGTTATCTTTAATAGAACGCGGGAGGAGAGTGGCATGGGAAAGGAGTAGAAACCCCAGCTTTGTAAGAAGGCGGTGCCGGGTGCAGATCGCAGCTCCATGGAAGACTAGTATTTGTTCACCCGTAGTCTCTTACCTGTGAAACATAGGAATAACACATTTCTCCTAGAGGTGTAAGGATTCGGTATCATAGGGCACCTGTAAAGCGCTGAGAACAGCACAGGGCACAAATGAACGTTAGTTGCGTTGGTTATTGTCGTTTTTGTGGTCGTCTTTAAGTGCAGCTTTTTTATATAGGTGGATAGGGTTGAGCTTATGAATAAGATACAGAAAATTAAAACTGGTTAAATTAAATTAACTGGTTAAATTAAAATTTTTTGAGTCACATCTGAGTTCGAATTGTATTCCACAATAACCAGTGCATAATCTTGCCAGTTGTTTAGTTTCTCTAGGGCCGTGGTTTCCTCAGACCTGGGTACCCAGCGGCCTGCTTACCTCCATCTGGTGGCGGCGTGTCGGGGGCTGTCTCACAAGCATCAAAACCAAGCTCCTGATCCTCCCCTCTCCCTCCCTGAGATGATGAAGACCTGCCGGTCCTCATTCAGAAAGATTCTGACCTTCCAGATTTCTAAATATTAGGGTCACCCTGGATTTCCCCTGCTCCCACCCCCATTCTCACATCCAGGTCAGATTCCATCCTTTCTTGCCTTTAAGATTAATCTACAATCCACC
>PVJD01017416.1:0-17618 GCA_004026545.1 Mormoops blainvillei | reverse complement strand
GGCAGGAAGTGTGCAATGCCTTAGGGCTCACCCCTCTACCATGAGTTGGGGAGGTGGGCCAATGGAAGGGGAGATTTTCCATCTCTCTGGCAAGGGCCCCACATTTTTATTTAGCAAGGAGACCCACAATTATTTAGCTAGAGCTTCCAGTAGGTGGTCTTATTGGGGAGCCACTCCAGTAGTGACTGCTTCACATACAGCCAGACACATACCTTGTTACAAATAATGGTGAGACAGAAGGTGTCCCTGGCCCTCCCTTTCCCAGCTCTGCCATATCTTTCCTGAACCTTCCTTCCCACTGTAGCTGCTTAGTGATACACCAGCTTCCAAATAATCACCAGCCCTAACTCAATGGTGAGGTGTTTAGACGACCACCCCACCCAGTCCCGTGATCTTGTAAAAAGGTGTTGGGAGCCATTCAAAAGCTCATTCACCTTCTTAGGTGGGAGGTTGAATGCTGAAGTGCCCCTCCTCCGTGAGGCCATCTCCTACCTCCTAGTCCTCTTTCCTTTCTCAGTGACAAAGGCGGGGAAACTCTTTCAGCCTTTTGGGATCCTGAGGGAACCGTGACTCGCTGTACCCTTGGGCCCTCTTTTAACTCCTCCCTGGAGAATTTTGAAGTTTTTGTTTTCATAAGTGCACTCACCCTGCTTTAATTCCTGTTCTTTTTCAGTCACCTCCTGGAGTAGAAAAACTTCTTCATCAGGCCTCCCCCCATTCTGTTAACGAGTGTTCATACAGGGCTTCGGCCTTCACGGAATTCATGGCGGGCCCAAGGTGACAGGCTATTTGCTGAAATGATAGTCTCACCAAACAACTCCATTTCAATGCTGTATACATTCTTGTATCCAATTTCACCCTTCTTGAACAGCGGGGGAACTCCCTCCCCCTCTATTGTGTTTGGCTTAAATTTCCTACACATTTTCTCTTTGTATTTTGTGTGCTGCAAACAGCCATCATGCTTTTTCTACGAGTTTCTAAGACTTTCACTAACGCTTAAAGCAAGCCTTTGTTTTCTTGTGGGTAAGATGAAAAAAATAAAATCCAGTCCCCTTTACTTTACATGGCATTTGTGAGAAATCAATAGGATAATGGTAAAATCCCTGAAACTTGAAGTTTTCTTAAGTCCAAATCCATAACCCAAATCTAGGTGAAGACACACCCTAGACATCTATGGCTTTGCTCTGGGCAACAGTTTTTAGATGATGGGGGCAAACAAAACAAATAAAACCCACAAAACCCATGTAGTTTCAAGCTTATAAAGTGAAGTTCAATGAACATGATCACTTCCCAGTGACATGGGAGTCGCCCAGACGGGAAGAGCTGGGGTTCTTCTACGTGCTTTGCCACTGCACATGAGATTGGGATAACTTATCTGGAAGAGGTGAGGCCAGTTTATGTATCTGAGGTAAATAAATGAGTTTGAGAAAATAGAATCAGTGCTTTTTATGTTCTGGGAAGCTTGGTGTGATTTAAATTTGGTCCTTTTGAAGTCCGCCTGATGTTTCTGCTACTTTGATCCTCTCTCGAGGTGCTTCCCTAAGGAGTTCATTCATACTCCTTTTTTTCTCTAATTATTCTTCTGTTTTATCTCTCGTACTTAAAAAAAAAAATCCTCCTCTGGATCTAAACAGTCTTCCCGGCCCCTACCACCCCAGGTGTGCTTATATTCTTGGACTCAGGATGTCCTGTGGATGGACGACTGCCCAGCCTTCAGCTGTCTAGTCTCTGGGTGACATCTGGTGACAACGGCGGGCTGGCTTCTGGGGACTCTGCTCCTTGGCTGTTGTTGACCAGCTTCAAAGTCCATCTGGTCTTGCTGACAGGAACCTTGACACCATCTGTATGATTTTAAAACAATTTTGGTCTGACGAGAAAGAAAACAGCCCGTTGAAGCCCTTTTGGGAAATGTCGTGTTCGCTGCTTCAAACGGAAAAATGGACTGAGACACGTGTTAATATAGGTTCATGTGTTTGGTGAACTTCCTGAGGGGACCCCGCCATAGATGTAACCTTTGAGCACACTGACCCTTTTCTCTTCAACTGCGTAAACAGACTGAAGGGAACCCTCAAGCTGTGGCTGACGGGGCTGTACTCACGCCAGGACGGGTTTTGATGATGAACTGACATCAGGGCTGTGGCTGAGGCCGCCTCCCACCATTTAGTACAATTGGAGTCACTGCGTTTGCTTGCAGATGTGGGAGGCGAAAATTGTAGCCACTCACTTTTCTTCTTACCCAGAGGATCCCATTATGTGTGATGTACGCCTCCACAAAACCGACAGTCCCCCTCCAGGACGAGGGATGATAATAACATAATAATAGTAGCTAAAATTCATACAGTGCTGAGTGCCCTGTGCTGCTCTGAATACTTTAAATATTCACTCACTTAATTACCACGGCAGCCCTAGGGGGTCAGTATTATGTGATCCCAATTTTAAAGATGAGGAGCCTATAGCACAGAGAAGACAAATCACGCCGAGGGCACCTGGTGAGTAAGCGGCAGGGCCAGGGTTGAAAGCAGGCCGTCTGGCTTCAGTCAGAAGAGCAGGGATCAGGCACTGTGCTACAGGGGGTCACTACAGACTTGGCTAAATGTGTTTTATGTTTAGTCCTCATTTAGGACCATGTCCTGTGCTGGCTCAGAGGGGCTTTCCTTCTCTGGGGGGCAACCCTGGGCTTCCTTGCCTCCAGCCTCCACCTGGGTTTGGCCAATGGGAGGAATGGAAAGAGATGAGAGGCTGGTGTTTATTGGCCGTGGGCCCGCTTTATCCCCAGTGGCTGTGTCCCTGGTGGGTGGCCTCCGTTTCCTTTAGGTCTGGTGACACTCCAATCGACCTGTTTCTTTAGAGTAAGGGGGATAAATCCTTCCGGCCTGTGCAAGCTCTGGTACTTGGCCAGCACTGGGGGTCCTCTGAGCCTACGCCTTTGTAAGAAGCCCTTCATTAAAGCGGAACATTTGGAGCCTGGCATCTGTTTCTGCAGGAGTTCTGACAGGTAAAGCCTTCTTCAGAGAATTCGCCTACTTGAGTCTATTGTGCTCAGAAACACATACATTTTTAGAAGGAGTTAGTAGAAGATAAATGAAAGAGAAAGTTAAAATTTAGGGTAAGACCAGGCAGGGCCTATTATCTCGGCTTAGACTGGACAATTATAATAATCTTATACTTGCAAAAAGTCTTCCCCTTTTCCAAGTGCTTGCAGATGCATTTGTTAATAACAGCTATAGCGAACATTCGTAAGTACTATCTTTCACATACCCTACTGAGGGCTTTGTATCAGTTATCTTATTTAATCCTCAGTGCAATCCTAGAAGGTGGAACCCTTATTATTCTCATGAAGAAATGGAAGTTTAGAGATTAAAACACCTGTTTAGGGCTGGGCACATAATAAGTCGTGTACATGGGCTTTACACGCAGGCAGCTGACCCTGGGGGCCGTGCTCATAAGCCTCCTGCATCTGATTTTGCTCTTCAAGCCACTGGGAATTAAGCCAGACAGTTTTCTCGCCTTTGTTACAGTTGAGTAGACGGAAGCACAGTGGGCTGGAGTGACTTCTCCAAGACCAAAGGGTCAGTTGGTCTGCACGTATTAATGGAGGAACGGGTGATTATTGGGAAATCTTGCTGTGAAAATCAAGCAGCCTTCAAGGCAGCTTTGGTTTGTGCAAAGAGCAATGGGTTTGGGGTTAAGAGATAGGGGTTTAAATCTGGACCAAGACTTCCTAGCTCCTTGACCATAAGTAACTCAGCTTCTGAGCCTTCATTTACTCATTTGTAAAATGGGAGAAGTGATCCCTTCTTCATAGGGTATATGCGGGTGGCACAAAATCACTGCATAAAGGTTCTTGTCACAGTAGTGGTCATGTGCTATATATGTATGTGTATGTTACATGTGTACATTATCTAGGAATGTATATACATGCATATATATGCTATGTGTGTGCGTATAATATGCATATACATTATATGCCACACATATATATGTGTATATATATTATATGTGTATGTTATGTGTCGCAGGAAGGACCCAAAAAACACCAGAATTATCTTCTGGAGGGCAGGCCTCTTGTATACAGGCTTCCCCCACTAGGTGAGTGTTCCCGGAACCCATCTGGACCAGTGGACCAGCTGGCGTTGTTGTGAGAGGCTGTGTTCGGCTTCAGTGAATTTTTTTTGAAGACTCTTTCAATGTGTTTGCCCATTTCATGGTGGGTGATTTACGAGCACATCTGCCCATGCCATGCTGAGTGTTCAGCAGTTTTTAACCAAAAACAACATGACCCCTGTGCCGCACCCTTCATATTTACCCATTCTCACCCCAAGTGACTGTTTTTTGTTTTCCCAGTTGAAATACGTCCTCAAAGGGAAATATTTGGCCGATATGGAAGAGGTGAAACAAAAAAACTGCAGAAGCACTAAAAAGCATCCAAATGGATGAGGTCAGGAACTGTACTGAGCAGTGGAAAAAACGTCTCAATGGGCTTATTGCATCAAATGGAGAGTACTTTGAAGGTGACTGAAGTTTAAACATGTAAGAAGAAATGCACAATTTTTAATAAATCAATTCCAGTTTTTGGGGTCCCCTCCCCTTGTATGTATGTTATACATGTGCACATATGCTATGTGTTGTTACATACATTACACAAGCAATGCTATATATGCATATGTTATACATATGTATATATGACATATGTGCTAATATGTTTTTAAAATGTCCACACAAACTAGCAAAGGGTGGAGCCATAAACTGATGTTCACACATGGAAGCAAAGGTCGTTTGGCCCCTGACATCCTACCTGGCACAAGCTGAATCCTACGTGAGTGTAATAAGTTCCAGGGGGTCTGCAGTGGGTGGGCTGTACTTCATTCAGCCCTGAGCGTGGCCTGAATGGCTGCTTTATGTTATTGAAGAATTTGGATTTGACATCAGTGTGAGGCGTTTATTTTTGTGATGTGCTTTCTAGTAAAACTAACTGTATTCTAACGATATAGAGCCAAGGCCCACCTTGAGGCAAAGCTTTCTTTGGTTGCACATCAGCGACATTTATGTCAGAACAGTGATTTTATAAACCAAATAACTGTATCTGTAACAGTGCTGCTTTGATCGGAGTGGTTTTAGGGTCTCTTCTGAAGGAAATGTGAAATGGGAGCCCTTTCTTAATCATTGCAGCAGGAAGTAATTTCTCACCGCTCTGAACTGTGGCAGAATTTATTATCTGAACCGTTTCTCCGAATGCAGATTTCTAAATTGAGTGCTTATATATTTTTGAAAGTATTCTATCCTTTACTGCTGGATATGAATGTGTTACAAGTGAATTGAGTTTCTGATTGACGCGATGCCACGAGGCTTAGCCATTCTTTTAAAACGTTGCCCATCTTCTGGGTGCTAGGGACTCATCTGGGCCCCCGTACCTGGAAGAGGTGCACACAGTCACAGTACGATACACCGAGCCCTATATAAGGCTGCAGGTGCAATCAGTTCTTGGGCGGTGACCTTAAAAACAAATATGTTGTTCATACAACATATTGGTCAATAATGCAAGGAGATAACTTTTCCGTGATAGAAAACAAGAATAAGTGAATACAGTAAAGATTCCCACAGCCAAAGTACTTGGAAAATGGAGTATTTTGGTTTCTGGGATTTTGCAGTCAATTGAGAGCATTTGTGGTTGTGAAAATGCAACGTAAATATTGTCATCTCCGAAAGTATTCCAAAGCTCCACTAGATGGCGATATGTCTCTAGGAAAGCAGAGCTTTCCAGTCACATTCAATTTGAGTTCTATGCATTCTTACAATCATGACATTTCCCTCACTTTTTAGGGAAGGAAATGTCTGGAACATATTAGTCACTCAATTCACATTCATTGAATAAATGTCAAGTGAAAAGTTTCATTTTTAATGGTTCAGCTGAAAATGAGAGATCACCAGAAGTTCAGCCAGAATACATAAACTGAAATTTCCAAGGGAGGATTTAGCACATTTTTACAATGCTTAACTTGTTTTCAGAAGAACAAAAAAAGAAAGAAAAACAAACTAAAAACAATAGGAGGATCTGCAACTAAGCGCACGGTTATGTCAAGTGAATTTCGTGAACATTAGAGGAAGCAATGTGACGTGCCAATACTGCCTTTGCTTGGCCGTGCTCTTTTATTTTATTTTTCTAAATTAAAAGTAATGCAAGTTTATTGCAAAATATGAGATCTATGTATAAAATAAAAGTGAGTTCTCCTTCACCTCTTACCTCCAGGTACGGCTTATTCATTCCAGCTTTCTTTTTGCTATGCATTTGCAAGCATACCTATTTCCCTTTATAGTGAGAGACTGAATATACAAATGCACAAGGCTCAATTGGCTTCCAAAAGCCAGAACTTGATTAACAACGGACAGTTTTCCTAATTTCTGTCCTGGCTTCCAATTGAGGACTAACCAGAGAAAGCCAAATAGGTACCCCGAAACAATCGCAGAGGATACCCCGCTTTCTGGTTGGCCCACCTCCAGCTTCTCCATGCTAATGTTCTCTAGTCCCTTTTTTTCCCTCTCCTATGCCTGTCTTTGAGTCTTTACTATACACCTGTGATGGTGCCTGACTCATGCTATGGCTAGCTCTGGAAAACAAACAAACAAATGAAAAAAACAGTAGCCCCTGCTTGTCCTCCTTTGGTTGGTCTTCATTTCTTTATTTCTTTATTGATATACATACATTTTTTTTTCATGCAGTTTCATACACAACGAATGTTATTATGGAAAAAGTTACTTTTCTGTGGTTTATGATGTTGTTTATTGGGACAGTGCCTTTTTATGAATTAGGAAAAGATGAATTGGGGTAGATGAATTAGGAAAAAACACCATCTTTGGGTGGATACAACCCTATGAGCACATGGCTTGCAGTCCTTTTGGGGCCCTTGTCCTGGCGAGGGTGGAAGAGAAGTGACCTGTTGCTGCGATGCAGCCCTTGGACAGGACGACGCATCCAGCACATTGCTGGCTGGATTTCAATCTCTGCTTTTCCTCTTGGCAGGGGGCTTTTTTTTTGCAACCATTAGACTCTTCTCAGGAGCTTTTCACAAGCTTTCTAGCTAAATGATAACTTTGAGTGTAACTTTCTGTGGCAGGAATACCAATTGTCCCTCAACATACAAACTTTCCCTTTCTTTGTGTTGACAGGGGCTCTGCTTTCTGACCAGACACATAGGCAGAATGAAAATCTGAGCACCTCTTGCAGCTAGGTGTGGCCATGCTACTATTGGGGTCATTCAGGTGGCATGGTAGCCTGGTTTCGTGATGGTGTTGAAGAAATTCCTGAAGAGTTTGCTGGTCTGTGTCCTTTGCCTTTCTTCCCCTTTTTCCTTGATCTGTTGCTTGCAACATGATATGGGGCTGAAGTACTGTGTGACTCTAGGAATAAGAACCATATTCTAGGGAGAAGCATCATGGCATCTGATGCTTCTCAAACCTCCGTGTACTACAAGCTGTGGATTCCCTACGTTTATGCAAGAGAGACAAGGTTCTTTGGAGTTTTAGCCGCTTTGTCTGTACTTACTTTTACATGATACTTTATAGTCTTAAAAATACATTTGTATCAATGATTTTCTTTTATCAGAACTCACCTTACCGTTCTTTCCCAAGTCTCCAGGTATTTCTGTGATACAACCAAGGTGATCACATTCTACCCCAATTAGCCGATTGCAGGGCTGAGCGGTTCTGCGGCACATTTACCCACATTACTGGCTGCTCTGGTCATACTAAGCCAACTCCATAGCCACCTGTGGCAGCTGATTATTACAGATGTGTTCTTTTGGAACAAAGTCAGTTTCTTAATAATGATCGATTTGGATTGTCATGGGGTCATTCATTTATTCATTCATTCAATAAACACTTCAATCACAAAGATTAAGCTGAATACTAAAAGTAACAGGATTACATATTGTAACTTCACTTAACTGTGCTTTCACTTTACACAAATCTTAATTTCTTTCCATTCATATCTTTCTTCCAATTACCTTTTCACTTGTATTTATGAAGTCAGTTTATAAGCAGGCAACCACATTATAATCAGTGATACATATAAAAACTTGAAGTATCTGTTCTTCCCTAGCTCTGCTTAGTTCTAAGGCCTCCAACATCTGCCTCGGCTGCTATGGGAAATATTGCAGATTTTTGGGAGTAAATACATTCAAGGTGAAAGGGAAAAGGCCTGAGGAGGCAGCGGAAAGAAGGGGAAGGGTCAAGACAAGGAACATGCATGTAAAGGACCCACAAAGACAATGGCGGGGGGTTGAAGTGGGGGTGGGCAGGGCAGGGAGATCAGTGGGGGAAAAATGGGTCAACTGTAACTGAACAACAATAAAACAAATTTAAAAACAAGCTTCAGGCAAGACAAATTTTCTTACGTCCATCTATTTCACTCCTTCTTCCAAGCCGGCATCGCCTCTTAGTTGCTGTAACGGTATAGCCTCCTTAGTGATATCTCTTTTGCTTTTCTCTAGTCCAGTTTATATTGAACTACTGGGGAAGCCATTATCCTATGCAATAGTTATTGCTTGGGTGTTAAAGAGTTTGATTAAAAAATTACCTAAAACCCAAACTAAAAATGCTGTATACTATCATGGCTGAACTCTTGGTCTGGGACTTCTGTAGCCAACCATGGAGGATGCTAATGTCTCAGTTCTAATTTCTCCCCCACACAAAGCTATGGCTTTTACTGTGATGTTTTGTGTGTGCGCCCCCCACCCCCACCGCCCCCCAGCTAAGGAGAAGCCCTGCGCATCCTAGATATTATTGGTACATAACAAATTAAAACAGGCAGATGTTCTAATGAAATCGACTGCTATAATTTTTCTATAGCTGGACATAAAGTCATGGGTGACAGACTCATTTCTTCTTAATGCACCAAATCATCCTGTGGGCGGCTGGTAGCCTTGTGGTTGCTTGAGAAATGCATTCTATGTGTATGAGTGTGACCCACATTCTTGGAGTTGTGCTCAGTGGTCTTGGAATGCGCTGAACTAACATACCATCACATTGTCGATAGAAGAAAAACTCATCAATTTACATCACTTTACAAAAAATTCCTGTCTCATTAGCATAAGGTCAGGACTAAGGGTAGGTGGCTGTAACTACCAGCTTACATTCCTAATTGATTTGAAATATAAATGTACAATTTCCCTTTTATTCATTCCTTCTTATAGCCTAAATTTTCTAGTCAGAGAATTCGGACAGTAGGCAATGTCGCGTTATTTCCACTTCTCCCTACTCGTCCTTCAGGGGAATTCCTCCGTGTTTCAGAGAGTTAGGTCACAGCGGATCCTGTAGGACCAGTGTGCATCTCTTTAAGTGGGGATCTGTCTGTGTGCCTAAGTCCTCTGCCATATTGCAGAATCGTCGAAGGCCTATTTATGGTGAAAGTGTCTTTACCCATCCTCCTGGCACTTAGCAGAGTGCCTTACACATAACCTTCACATATGTGTCAAGTTGTATTAAGCTCTTCTGTGTCTCAGAATTTGAAAAGTCAGTGTTGAGCTGGCGAGTCAATGTTATTTTTGCCCTTCTCTAGAAAAATGACTTATTCAGTTAAATGTTCTAATTGTGTGCTTTCTTTGCCCTATTGTTTCTTCCCTCTCTAGCATTTATTTATAGGTACTGAGCTATGTTCATACCTGCTATCGTGCCTCTTCCTTTCCCATGTACGTATCACTTATTCTCCAGTTTCTATTTATAAGTTTCCCCCATTGAAACCTCCAGTGTTAATATTGGAATCGGTCAGTCACTGATGCTGCCATTTTATCAGAATAGTGTCCGCCCAGGGGAAGCCTGTGGGCTAGAGGAGAACTCCCTTCAGCCGCTTCACTTTCGTGGATCAATTTGGGATTATACAGGGCATTAGGTAACACAGGATGACTTAGGAAAAGTCACCAAAGGTGAATAAAGTTATATCTATCCTTACTTTCAGTTCTGTCCCCTTGCCCTTCCTCCTCCCCCCTGCCCCACTGTGAGGCTTAAACATTTAGCTAGGTTGCCATAAACTGCTAGTGTGAGGTTTCCCAAATATTAAGTAGGTAAGGATTTTCTGATTGCTTCCCGAGCTTTTTCTGTTGCAGCGGCGCCTGGGCCATCATTTTCTCGTTCTGCCAGCGGCCACTGCTGCTTTTCGCAGAGGGCTTCTGTTTGCCGACGCAGCCTCTTACTAGGATCGTGTGGAGAGCCAGACGTTCCTACATTATTTTGCTCTGCCTCCCTTGTCACCCTCTCCCCCACGCACGAGTGTGTTGGTTGGCATGCACGCAGACCCACAGGCACACCCACCCACCCACCAACTGTCCCTGATGATTTTCTGCCTTTGAGGAAATGCATCCTTCCGGTTTTCCGCTACTCCGGGTAGCAGGCAGTTAACTGCAGAGTTATGTACATTACTCTGTACAGAGTACTGTGTGCAGATGAAGGAAAGGGACCAGAGGTTAGCAAAGCGTTATTACACGTGGAGGAAATGGGTAGACAGCTACTAACAACGTTGGTGGTTCTCGGCCTCGCATGTGCTTAATTTATGTATAACCCCCTTTGGAATGCCCCACCTCTGTTTCCTGTGCAACAGATACATTATTTTTCTGCGAGAGGTCAGATTGTGAAGTTTAGGGCTAGTGTTTGAGCAGCACTGACAATGAAGCTCTAATAAATTTAACTTCTTGAATTGGCACACACTTAAAACATTTTGCCTTGGTTCATTCAGTAAGCTTAATGGCAATGCCCCAAAAGCCATTGCCTCAGAGACTGTTTTCTGTGGTTTTATTCGAGAAGGATTTGTTGCATTCAGATTTTGCTTCCTGGGCTTTTCACTCAATTTAAAGTATCATTGTGAATCATTTTATCCCTGTGCCTGAAATTACAAATTAATGTCAGCTAATAGACTATGATTTATTGGATATAGCTCAGTAACATCACTCCTTTTATTTCACTGAAGCCAATTTTGTTAAGCTCCACTAAAGGCGCACAGAGTCCCTCTGGGGGCATAGCATTAGCCTGACTGTAAATTCAGAAGTACGCCCATTGAGCCACAGTGCATTGGTTTACCATTCAGGTGTAGGAACAATGGTGCAAATGCCTGTTTCTTCAACCATCTGACATTTAACAGAGATTTTTACGGGGTCGAGGAGCAAAATACCACGGCTAAGTCTTGGGTAAGCGCTGTGGTTCTTGAGGCTTCTATACATTCATTCTATGTAGCGTTCTCGCATGAAGTTATGTTAATGGGTCTTTATTTGTCAACCACTATGTGTCCATCAGAGTTATACACTGGAGTGGAGTGGGGGCGGGGGGGCGGGGATGTTCTCACCCTAAGCCACTTGATGTCTACTGAGAGCCATGTAAGGGAGCTCCATCCAGATGGGGATTGTTGTCCTTTTTTCTGTAGTGCCCAGACATGCTGGGTACATATACGACTCTCCATTATAATAAACAGGCCTAACAGATGGGTAAAGGGTACTATTTTGATTCAGCAAAGTTGTGGAGTCCCTCCGATCTGAAAGTGTAAAGGTATTTTAGCACCGTTCTGAAGGATCTGAGATTAGAGCATGCAGTAGGGGCGGAGGGGAGCAGCCGGGTGGGGGTGTTGGATCATGGGCGCTGGATTTGTGAACATGGGTGCTCGTGTGTGCAGGGGGTTGAGAATAGATTGGGAGTCAGGTCAAGCGTGTGGATGTTGCCTAGGATGGAGCTTTATCCCTGCAGATGAAACTGAGAGTCAGAATGCAGGTGCATGGAAACTGAGAACTGGAGAGGACTGAGAAGTGCCTTAGGTGTGGAGCGCCCTCTACAGTCTGACTGGGGACTGTCGGGCTTCTCTTGGAACCTTGCGCAGGCGGGAATTTACTACTTCCCAGGCATAGTTCCACCTTTGTTTCGGTTATAGAAAATTCTTTCTTATATTGAGGTAAAATTTCGACTTCTTAGTCTTAATTGTATTCTCTAAAAAGCACTTGTGACTATTTCTGTTTCTCTGTTGTGGGATGGTACCATTTTTAACATAAATGGTTCATTCTATCTTCCTTTTCCTGAACATCTTGCTCCTAAAATAAATGCTTACAAATAATATTTCCTAGATTGTATGTTTTAAACAGTCTGTGATTTCTTGATCTTTCTCCATCCATTTGCTTTTTTAGTCTTTAGTTGTATGCAGTCTTTTTGCTTTGAATGGAAGTATTAATTCCATATCATAAAATGCACTGATCTGTTTTTAAATGCACTCATCTTAAACATACAGTTTGATGAGTTTTGACAATGGTATGCACATCACTGTAACCACTGTTCCTATCAAGTTGTAAGACAGTTTCATCATTCCAGAAAACTCTCCTGTGCTCCTTCCCAGGTAACCCTCCTTGAAATGACAGCTCTTCTGACTTCTATCACCATAGACCTTTACTTGAACTTTGTATTAGTATGTACTCTTTTCCTTTACTAAAGTTTGGATTCCTTTACGCAACAGAGTGTCTTTTGAGGTTTACCTGAGTTGTAGCCTGTGGCAATAGTTCCTTATCTATGCTGAGTAGTATTTCATTGTATGAATACACTCCTTGTGTTTTAATCTTCTTTTGGTGAATGTTGGGTGTGTACGTTACTCTTTGCCTGAGACTTCCATCAATGACCTGACCCGTGCATCCTGGGAGAGGATGACTAAACTACCTCTTCTATTGACGTTGTACTTAGGTTAATCTAATGTAAGATTGCATTGGTTATCACTGTGTGTTTATTGCAGTGTTTACATGGTGATGGGTTGAAAAGGACCAGACTTTACCACAAGACTGCTATAGGCTTAAACCCCAGATACACTTCTTGTAATGTATAGGTCATAGGGGAGATTATTTTATGTCTCTGAACCTCTGTAAAGTGTAAATAATAATAATACCTATGTCTCCTTGATGCCCACAGGTAGGACATTAAGGCACTCAATAAATGTTAGTTCATATCCATTTGCCCATCTGCTTTTATATTGAAGTTGCAGTCTATGAGAGCATAAATAGTTTTGTCTCACCATCTCTCTTCTATGCTCATGAGCTTTCATTAGCGCATGTGCCTGACTTTCACATTTACCATGTTTATGTTCATGTAAATCCAATCCATCATTCTCTCCTATTGAGGCCAGCTGGCTCTTTACGTGATCAACCAGGAGAGTTGCCTCAACTCTGCCATCTATGCATTTGGTAAGCAGATCATCCATGTCTTCATCCACGTCCATCTTGATATTTGAGCAGAACGGAAACGAGGACAGATGCTCTTAACGTAAAATTAACAACCACTCTCTAGTTTGAAATGGATCTGCTGATCAATACTCTTTGGCTCCTGTTGTGCAGGCAGTTTCGAATCCACTGAACTCTATTATTTTTTAGTTATTTATTCACAAGATGTCAAGAAATATAATTCTACAAATGGATAGGTTTCGAAGGCCTTGGAAATTCTACAAATATAGAGAGTAAGTTAGAATCACCTTCTTTGAATAATCTTCTGTTAATTTCCTGGAGTAATTTCTTTTTTAAAAAAAGGATTTTATTTATTTATTTTTAGAGAGAGGGAACAGGAGGGAGAAAGAGACAGAGAAAAACATCGACTGGTTGCCTCTCACACATTCCTTGACCAGGGCCCGAACCCACAGCTCAGGTGAGTGCCCTGACTGGAAACCAAACCAGTGACCTTTTGCTGTGCGGAATGACACCCAATCAACTGAGCCATACTGGTCAGGGCCCTGTAACAATTTCTCAGTAGTTGACTTCATAATTTAAAAATTTTAAAAGGTTATTGCTGATATACTGTATAAAGAATGCTACATAATTTTTCAAAATGATTCTTCAGAAAAAGTAGAAATATGGTATTTATCACTCTATAATCTTAACCATATTTGTCTTTTTGTGTGTTTTTTTGTATCTTTTACTTGTGAATTTAATAGCTTTCTTAAAATTCTATTAATGAGCCCTGGCAGGTGTAGTTCAGTGGATTGAGCATTGGCCTGCGAACCAAAGGGTCACTGGTTCAATTCCCCAGTCAGGGCCCATGCCTGGGCTGTGGGCCAGATTCCCAGTGGGGGGCGCGCGAGAGGCAACCACACACTGATGTTTCTCTCCCTTGCTATTTCCCTCCCTTCCCCTCTGTCTAAAAATAAATAAATAAATAAAAAATCTAAAATTTGACTTAAAAAATATTCTATTAATGAATAAAATTGCAACAGACTTTTTCCCTTGCATTATCACCTGTAGAATAATTTAAAAATGCTCTTCAGATCCAACCAAGAGTAAACATTAAGCCAAATCATAATTTTTCAAAGTATAATTTTAGTTGGTCTAGACATCACATGCAGGTGTAAATTTACCTAAGAGTATGTGGTTTGTTTTTGGTGGTTAACATTTTCTCATTCTTGAACATGAGAATGAATCGTGTTCAAAAATTGAACAGGGCCTTGATATACGAAGTATTGATGAGGAACTTGATATACAAAGTATTGTTCAAAATTTCTTTCTACTTTGAAAATTAAGGACTATTTAGTTTATGTAAAAGAAGAAAAGGTAGGTTGATTTGGATGATACTTGAGCAGAGCATTGTGCTGTGCACAATATAGGCACACAAAAAGTCTCTACTAAATTGTATTTAAGGAGAGTTAAGTTATTCTTATTGGCTTTCCATGCAGATAGTCAATTTCACATCTAGAAATATGTTTGCAGTAGTTATAATTATACTTTTTGGGGGGCTGTTTTGTAAATAAAGGTTTATTGAGAAAGAGTCATGCCGCTTTGTTCCCATATTGGCAGTGGCGGCTTCCACACCCCACTGTTGAGTATTTGCAACAGATGCCACAAAACCTAAAATACTTACTTTGTAGCCCTTTGGAGAGAAACATTGCTGACCACTGTGCTAGATAAGATGTGAAGAAAGGAACTGTCACTGGTGGCGTTGCTCATGCATTTGTCCGATGAATTTCTTTCATAATCAGTTCTATGACTATAGATTTTCCAATCTCCTGGGTAGATGGTATCATCAAATCATAGGCACTTTAGTGGGACTCTGTCTACAGTCTTAAAAATAATGTCATTTTCCCAACAGAAATGTGTTCATCGAACCAAAACAATGAGCATGCTTCAAATCTTCCTCCTATGCTAGGGATCGTTTTTTCACTTACGTTCTTCAAATATCTGTTTTTCCAATAGTGCACCATGTCCTCTTGATTCTCACGTGCTCTCAGGCTCACAGGGCAGCTCTGTTCTTTCCTAAAACCTGCGCTTACTGACGAATGGCGCCAACGATCTTTGCTTTATAATAACTTCCTAATATTAATGCATTTTAAAAGCTATGACGGCTAGTAAGTCTATTTTTCTCACAGTAAATAGACCTCGAATCTTATTAGCACCTGGATCAGGTTGGCCACTTTAAAAAATATATATATTTATTGGGGTAACATTAGTTTATAAAACTATACAGGTTTCAAGTATACGATTCTGCAATATATCATCTGTGTGTTGCATCATGCGTGCCCACTCCCCAAAGTCAGATTTTCTCTTGTCACTATATATTTGATATTTGCTTAAGTATTTTAGTATTCTGAAAATGTTGGAGGAGGAAAATGTTTCTTGTCTTCTGTAATTTTGTAGTTGGTAACATTTTGGTATAAAAGATCATTAAAAGGAGAACAGCAGGAGGCTGACATCTTCAAAAAAGTTTGGAATAACACTCATGTAATCAGATTCTCTCAAAAGGTAACTGAACAATTTTTTTCAATACAAATTCCCACCAGAAGAATTTTATGTAGCAGCTAAAAAAATTCTAATGAACTCATATGGAAATTTATTTATATTTCTACTTTTTGGAGAGGTGAGAGCTTATAAGATTAAGTTCTTTGGGACGAGCCTTTGATCTGCACTCATTAGATAACTATTATTTATTCCCTTGTTTGTTGGGCTTCACAGTCACTTTATGTTGGTTGACTCATTCTTTCATTTAAAGATTACTGCATTCTCTAGAAAACCCACACTGGTCTTTGAAAGGCTTCCAAAATTGCCCTTTTTTGATCTCTATATTTGTTTTATTTTTGTGTAATGGAAAGCCAACAAAATGAGAAAGGAATTAACTAAAAACATTTTCATCATCATCCTTCTCACTGTTATCTTTACCAGTGTCAATGGTCTTACAATTGCAATGGACTTGAAGCCTGGAGCTTTAGCATGATTTATCAAGACCCCTTTTGGCTTTTGAATTTGAAGTAGATGGTTTTAACAGAGATGTCTGTTTATGTGTGAGTTAGTCTGGCAGGTAAGCCAGAGGTCCTAACACTACATTCAATATCTAGGAGTATTATAAGGGTTTGTGGTGCTTCCTGGCATATAAACCTGAGGTCTATAAACCAAGGACTAGTTTACAGTGAGCCATAAATATAGCATATAAAGCATGCGGCCTTTTCATAGTGGAAAATCTTGATGTGTTAGAGGTTTGGCAATGGTGAAAGAAAAGATACTGTTCTTACAACTTTTATTATGAAGATGCCTTTATTTCTCAAATGTGTGTAAGTGAAACCTTTACAACCTTAATTGAGCTGAAGGTATTACTGACCTAGAAAGGGGGCAGGAAAGGAGGATCATTGAGGTTCCTCTTAAGGGAAACCCCCTGGATCCCTGCTTGAGATCTGCCTCCTTCCCTGAAAATTGTCGGCATTTGGAAATGATGAGACCCGGGAGAAATTCACTTAAAGAGTAACCATGAGGGTATTCTGAAATGAAATGGAAAAAGCCCCCAAATGAATGATTTGTAACTGATTCTCATCCTAAGTTCTCATTTTCTTAAGGAGCGCATGAGTAACCTGTCAGGGATAAGCCACTCTTCTGGAGGTACTGATCTCAGCGTGTGTTGACATGACAGAAGCATTTGCAGGTCCAGTGCATTTTTTCAAGCTCAGCTTTCTTCACTGATTTTCCTGAAGATCTGCATAGCAAGCGATGGCTGATTTGCTCAGCAACAGGAATGCCTTACACATGCCCTTATCTCCCAAGAGCCTGGACTTGAGCAGGGCTGCCCCAATAATACCCTCTTAACATGGTCCCAGAATCTCAGTATATGCCTGCGATTCCCACAGGTTGCAGTCCACTTCCTGCGAGCTCTCCCCCAAGTCCACCATTGGAGTTCCTATTGGTTGAAATGCCTGCCTGTACCCACCCCTTCATGAGGTTCTAAAGCTTCATCTCATTAACTGTGAATAGGTGCCGGATAACAGAGACTTTGCCATGTTTTTTGCTAGAATCAGGAAATTAGAGTCTAGTTGAAAGAATCACCAGCTAGCAGGTGGCAGCCTAAGTTTGGTTTTTTGCACTGACATTTCTGGGTTGCTTTAAAAATGCAGAAAGAAGTGATAGAATGATCCCTGGGAATCCCACTGGTTTCTATGGGACATATCCCATTGAAAGTAGGAAAACAGGGACATGTGAAGGGTCTCAACACTGGTGTGGTTGAGGATGGAAGGGTTATGATTTATATTTTTCCTGATCTACCAGAATGTAACAGACCACCATCTAAGGCTCTAGTTAGCTTTGTGACCAGAGTTGCTCTCCAAATAGCTTTTTGTTCCCAACATTGAGATGTATGTGCAGCGGTTAGCT
>PVJD01017415.1:0-17612 GCA_004026545.1 Mormoops blainvillei | reverse complement strand
TCATATCAATGGATTCAGAAAAAGCAATTGCTAATGAACATCTCCTGTTTATGATAAAAACACTTAGCAAAGTGGGAATCAAGGAGACATACCTCAACATAATAAATGCTATATATGAGAAACATACATCCAACATTATACTGAGTGGGCAAAAACTAAAAGCTTTCCCACTAAGATCAGGAACAAGACAAGAATGTCCACTTTCACCACTTCTATTCAACATAGTATTGGAAGTCCTAGACAAGTCATAAGGCAAGAAGAAGAAATAAAAGGCATCCAAATTGGAAAGGAGGAAATAAAAGTCATTGTTTGCAGATGACATGATAAAGTACATAGAAAAACCAATAGACTCCATGAAGAAACTACTTACCTGATGAGTGAATTTGGCAAAACAGCAGGATACAAAGTTATATTCAGAAACTGAAGGCATTTTTGTACACCAACAGTGAAATATCAGAATCAGAAATCAGTAAAAAAATCCCACTTACTATAGCAACAAGAAAAATAAAGTACCTAGGAGTAAAGTTCAGCAAGGAGGTTAAAGACATGTTTCAGAAAACTACACAACCCTGAATAAAGAAATTAAGGAAGACACCAATGAATGGAAGCATATTCCCTGTTCATGGATTGGAAGAATGAACATCATCAAAATGTCTATGCTACACAAAGCAATTTAGAGATTCAACACAATCCCTATTAAATTACCATATTTCTGTCATATTTCACAGATATAGAATGAACATTTCAAAAATTTATATGGAATCATATATGATCCCAAATAGCTTCAGCAATTTGGAGAATGAAGAACAAAGTAGGAGGGATCACAGTTCCTGACATCAAACTATATTATAAGGCCATTGTAATCAAAACAGGCTGGTACTGGCATAAGAACAGACACATAGATCAATGGGAAAGAAGAGAGAGACCAGAAATAATCCCATGTCTCTATGACCAATTAATATTTGACAAAGGGAGCAGAAACATTAAATGGAGTAAAAATAGCCTCGTCAACAAATGGTGTTGGGAGATCTGAACAGCTACATGCAGAAAAATAAAATTCAACCACCAACTTACTCCACACACAAAAATAAACTCAAGATGGATAAAAGACTTAAATATAACTCATGACACCATAAAAGTCCTAGAGGAGAACATAGGCAGGAAAATCTCAGATATTCCATGCAGCAATATTTTCACTGATATGTCCCCTAGAGCAAGGGACATAAAGGAAAGACTAAACAGATCGGACTTCATTAAAATAAGAAGATTCTGCATGGCTAAAGAAACATCAGCAAAAGGAAAAGAGAACCAACTGTATCAGAAAATATATTTGCCAATGATACCTCAGACAAGGGTTTGATGTCCAAAATATATAAAAAACCCACATGTCTCTACTCCAGGAAGACAAACAATCCAATTAAAAAATGGGCAAAGGACCTGAAGAGACACTTCTCCAAGGAGGACATACACAGGACTCAGAGGCACATGAAAGGATGCTGAGCATCACTAGCCATTAGAGAGATGCAAATTAAAACCACAGTGAGATACTACTTCACACCAGTCAAAATGGCCATCATAAACAAATCAACAAACAACAAGTGCTGGCAAGGATGTTGGGTAAAGGGAACCCTAGTGGTGGGAATGCAGACTGGTGCAGCCACTGTGGAAAATAATTTGGAATTTCCTCAAAAAACTAAAAATGGATCTGCCTTTTGACTCAGCAATTCTACTGCTGGCATTATACCCTAAGAATCCCAAAACACCAAATCAAAAGAACCCGTGCACCCCAATGTTCATAGCAGCACAATTTATAATAGCCAAGAATTGGAAGCAACCTAAGTGCTCAACATTAAATGAGTGGATCAAAGAACTGTGGTATATTTACAAAATGGAAAACTACACAGCAGAAAGGAAGAAGGAGCTACTACCCTTTTCAACAGCATGGATGGAATTGGAAAGCATTATGCTAAGTGAAATAAGTCAGTCAGTGGAAGACAGATACCATATGATCTCACCTATAAGTAGATCCTAATCAGCAAAATAAACAAGCTAGCAAATATAACCAGCAACATTGAAATAAAAAACAAACTGACAGTAACCAGAAGGGAGGGGAGAGGGTGATGACAGGGGAAAGGGAGGGGAAGGGTCATCAAGAAACATGCATAAAGGACATATTGATCAAACCAAATGGGAGAAGGATTGAGGGTGGAGGGTTGGGGGGTGGGGCTGGGGAATGTGGTAGTGGGAAAATGTTGACAAAAACAAACAAAAACCAAAGTGGTCAGGAGAAGGCTGGGAGTAGTGTAGGAAATTAAGAAGCCAAAGAACTGGTGTGTGCAGCCCATGGTGTGGGGATGATGAAATGGGGTGCATGTTGGAGCGGATATAGGGAGAATAAATGGGACAACTCTAATGGCATACTCAATAAAATATACCAAAAAAAAATTACTCAGGAGTGGTATTGCCACATCATATGGTAGTTCTACTTTTAGATTTTGAGGAACTTCCATATTGTTTCTCATAGACCTGCGTCAATTTACATCTCCGACAATAGTGCACAGGGGGTCCTTTTTCTCTTTATCCTCATCAGTATTTGTTATATTTTGTTTTTTGTTTTTGAAAATAACTGTTTTAACAGGTATGAGGTGACATCTCATGGTTTTGATTGGTATTTCCCTGATGATTAGTGATGTTGAGTACTTTTTCATATGACTGTTGGCTATTTGCATTATTTTTAGATACATTTATTTAGTTTCTTTGCCCATTTTTAAATCAGGCTTTTTCTTTTTTTGCTGTTGATTATAGGAGTCTTTTATATATTTTCAATATTAACTATCAGATATATGGTTTGAAAATATTTTCTCCAGTTCTGTAGTTCTAAAGGGTTTGTGTGTGTGTGTGTGTGTGTGTGTGTGTGAATGTGTGGAGTGTATGTGTTTCACATCCTCTACAAATAGAGGTGATTTTACTCCTTCCTTTCAGATGTGAGTGCCTTTTATTTCTTTTTCCTGCCTAGTTGCTCTGGTTAGAATTTCCATGTACTATACTGTATAGAGTGATGAGAGTGGACATGGACATTCTTGCCTTGTTCCCTATCACAAATGAAAATCTTTCAGTTTTTCATCATTGTATATGACATTAGTTGTGGAATTTTCATATATGGCCTTTATTATGTTAAGATATTTTTCTTCTATTCCAAATATCATGTTATCATATATCATAATATCATATTATTTATCATGTTTTATGTTGTCAAATGCTTTTTCTGCATCTACTGAGTTGATCATGTAATTTTTATCTTTCACTCTGTTAATGTAGTGTATCACATTGATTGCTTTGCTTATGTTGAAATATCACTGCACCCAGGGATAAATCCTATTTGATCATGGTGTATGATCACTTTATGTGCTGTTAAATTTCTTTTTCTAATATTTTATTGAGGATTTTTGTATCAATGTCCATCAGGATCATTAGCTTGTAGTTTTCTTTTTCTGTGGTGTCTTTGCCTGGGTTTGGTATCAGAGTGATGCTGGCCTCATAAAAAGAGCTTGAATATTCCCTCTTCTATCTTTATAAACATTTAAGAAGAATTTGTATTAGTTCCTCTTGAAATGCTTGCTAACATTTACCCAACAAGCCACCTGGTCCTGGACTTTTTTGTTGGGAGTTTTTTGATTATTGATTCAGACTCAGTATTTGTCACTAGCTGTTCAGGCTTTCTATTTCTTCTTGATTCAACCTTGGTAGGTTTTACGTTTCTAGGAACTTATCCATTTTTTCTCTGTTGCTCAATTTGTTAATATATAATTGTTCATGAAGGTCTTTTCCAATTTTTAAAATTTTTGTGGCATCGCATGTGATGTCTCTTGTTTCATTTATAATTTTATTTATGTGGGTCTTCACTCTTTTTTATTTAGTCTAGTTAAGGACTTTTTGAGTGTGTTTACCTTATTAAAGAAAAAACTTAGTTTCATCAATTTTTTCTGTTTTCTATTCTCTATTTTATTTATTTCTGCTCTGGTGTTTATTGTTTCCTTCCTTCTGCTAATTTTAGCATTAGTTAAAAAAAAGCTGAGACTTATTTTAGAAAAGAAAAGTGGTTTTGCCATTAATCACCTGTATGAATCTCAGTGACTTTCTTGCACTTACTTTATTCAAGTAGAAAATTAAAAAGTTGAATCATGTCATTTGAAGGTCTTTTTAGCTTTAAAGTTTGGTATAGTTATGAGCATATCATCTCCTTTTTCATCTTATCTTAAATCTAGCTCTTCTAACCCTCTTGAAATGCTATGTGGCCTACGAAATAATTCTTTTTTTCAATCACTTTTTCTTTGCTTTTCATTTTGTACATTGTCTAAGAAATATTTTCCTCTGCAATTGCAAAGATTCTTCTTTCTATTTTTCTAGAAGTTGTACAGTTTTAGCTTGTATCTTTAAGTCTCTGCTGTGTGTGTGTGTGTGTGTGTGTGTGTGTGTGTGTGTGTGTGAGGTAGGATTTGTAGTTTGTTTCTGGACACTCTAGATGGTATTCTTGTTTAGATATCTATCCCTAAACTGATATCACATTATCCTGATTATTATAGTTTTATAGTAAGTCTTGAAGTCAGGTAGAATAAATCCTACATGGCAATTTTTATTTTTTATCTTTGAAAGTGATTGGCTACACTTTATATTTCTAAATACATTTTAGTACCAGCTACTTATTTTAAATCAAATATATCTCCAGGATTTTGAATGGAATTGTGTTGAATCAGTAGATCAATTTTGAGAAACCTAATAAGTTCACAATATTGAGTCTTCTAATCCAATGTGATATACCTTCTATTTTTTTCAGTTTTCAGTGTAGAATTCTTGCCCATATCTTAAGGTTATTGCTAAGTACTTTTTTTTTTTACAATATTATAAAAGACTTCTTAAACTTTAATTTACTAGTTGTTGTGATATAGAAATACAATTGATATTATATATTTTGACTTTGTATTTTATGGCCTTGATATATTTACTTACTAGTTCTAACAGTTTTTGAAGACACTTCAGGAATTCTGACATACTTAATGTATTTTGTGTGAATAAATATAGAGTTCTTCTTGTTTCTTTATAATTCTTGTGCCTTTTACTATTTCTTTTTTATTGACTTAAATTTCACTGGCTAAGACTTCTACTACAATGTTGAACAGACATTCTTGACATATTTTTAAATTTATATACAATACATTGACTCCATTCACCATTGAGTTTAATGTTAATTGTTGTTTATTTTTTAAATGTTCTTTACCCAATTGAGAATGTTTGTATTTTAATGAGAAATTTTATTATATATTGGTGATTCATTTATTGACTCTATTGAGCTAATTATATGATCTTTCTATTTTATTTTGTTAATGGGTTTGAATTCCATTGATTTAAAATATTGATGATCCTTGTATTCCTGTGATAAACATTACATGGTTATGATTCATTATCCTTAATATATGTATTACTGGATTTTAATTATAAATTTCTGAGGATATTTTTCTATTTATGGTCATGAAAAATATTAGTTTGTAGTATTATTTTCTTTTAATGTCTTTGCATTAGGAGACTGCTCCACCTGTGAATTGAATTAGGAAGTATACTCTAGGTTCTAAAGAGTGTATAAATAATTTTATTATGTCTTCCTTTAACATTTTATTGAATTCACTAGTAAATGTATTGTGCCTAGAGTTTTCTTTGTGAGAAGAGTTTAATTACAAATTTAATATCTTTAATATATTTTCTATTTGGTTTTATCCAATTGAAAGCTTGTAGTTTTTAATTATTTCTAATTAATTAATTATTATCTAATTTATCTAAATTTTTAACTTATTGGCATAAAGTTATCCTTAAAATGACTATCTTTTTAATATCTATAGGCTCTGTAGTGATATTTATTTTCTACTTCTAATAATAAAATATGTCTTCTCTTTTTGATCCCCAGATTAGTCTTTCCAGAGGCTTATAAACTTTATTGACCTTTTAAAGAACAGGATACTGCGTTTATTTGTTTTCTCTGTTGGTTTTTCATATTCTCCTTCATTAATTTTCTCTTTCCCTTTGTTTCTATTTCCTTTTTTCCATCTAGATTGGCTTTAATTTGTTTTTGTTTTAATTATTTAAGGTGAAAACTCATAAAATTCATTTGAGTTCTTCTTTTCCAGCAACAGCATTTAATTTCTCTCTAAGAACTATTTTGTCTGCATCTAAGTTTTTATTTTTTGTGTTTTCATGATTATTTAGTTTAATCACTGAATGAAAGCCCTTGTAATTTCTTGTTTGACCCACTGAGTATTTAAAAGTGATTTATTTCTAAATACTTAGAGTTTTCTTATGTATTTTATTGTTATTAAGTTTTAATTCAACTCTATTGTGGTCAGGAGACATACTCACAAGATTTTAATCTTTTAAATTTTAGGCTTTGTATATGACTGAGTATATGGTCAATTCTGATAAATGTAGCAAGAATAAGTATTCTGTTTTTGTTGGGTGTAGTGTTCTATAAATATCAATTTATTATAGGTTACCGATAATGTTTTCCTTTTGTCTGATTGTTGAGACAATTGAACAATTGCTTCCCCACAGCCTGTCAAGAATGGTCTTTACTTTCCCAAAGGGTTATAAACACACACATACATACACACACCCAAAGGAGAATGAATGGAAAACCTAAAATATTTACTCTCTGGACCCTTAGGGAAAAAGTTTGTGGACTCCTGTGTTAATATCTCCAATTCTAAGTGTGGAGTTATCTGCATTTTTCTTTAATTGCATCAAGTTTTGCTTGATGTATTTTGAAGCTCTGTTGTTTGATTCATGTGCATCTCTAATTGGTATATCTTCTTGATGAATTGATCATTTAATCATAATGTCTCTCTTTAGACCATGTTATTTTTGGTCTTTAAATGTAATTTATGTGATAGTAACTTAGGCCTGTTACCTTCTTATGCTTACTGTTTGTATGCCATGTCATTTTCATCCACTTTCAATATACCTGTCTTTATGTGTAATCATTTTTTAGACAACATATGCTTTGATTTTTAAAATGTATATGGGCAATACCTTCATTTTAGTTGCAACATTCAATCCATTAACATTTAATGTGTTTATCTAAATGGTTGGATTTTTATCTAACATTTTATTATTTTTTTATTTTCTACACCCCTTTTGGACTATTTTAATATTTTTATAATGCCAACTTAATTTTCCTATTGACATTTTAGCTATATTTACTTGCATTATTTACTGATTGCTCTAGGGATTTAAGTACATAACTAACATTTTATAGTACATTTGCAGTTAATATTTTAGCATTTTCAAAAATGTAACAACCTTGGAACACTCTATGTTCCTATCTTTGATGCTATAGTTATTTGTCTTATGTTTACTGATTTAAACAGCATCTAAGATATGGAAGTAAAAAATAGTATTTTGTATTTTTGCAGTTAATGATCATTTCCAATGCTTTACATTCCTTTCTGAGAATCCAAATTTCCATGTGTTATCATTTTCTTTGTGTCTGAAGGTTTTCTTTAGTTTGTAATAATTCTGTTTTTCTTTTATCTGAAAATATTTGTATTTTATATTGTCTATGGTATTTTTGCTAAATATAGATTTCTAGGTTGTTCATCCTTTTCTTTTACCACTTTCATGATTTTTTTTACTCTTTTCTCCCCTCCTGATATTACTATGTAAGTTTTTTCTTACTGCTTCCAAGGTTTGTTCAATCTTCAACTTTAAAAAATTTATTATGATATGCCTTGATATAGACTTTATTGTGTTGATTCTGTTTTGTATTTGCTGATCATTTTGTGTCTAAAAATGTGTCCTTCATCAAATTGGAAAATTTTGAAACATTATTTCCTCAAATACATTACTTTTGTCTCATTACCTTTCTCCTCTTCTGGTGGTCCAATTACAAATATGAGGTACTCTTTTTTTATCATCTAACAAGTCCCTGACATTCTGCTCATGCCTTTTATTTTTAACTTTTATTTCTGTTTTTCATATTGGGTAATCATTGATCTATGTTCAAGCTCACTTATTCTTTCCTCTATTTTCTCCATTTGGCTGTTAAGTTTATCCAACTAAGATTCAAGTAGACCCAACAGCAAGTTAAAAGCTGGGTTTTAGAAGAAGTTCTCTTTTAAAAAATTCATTTTCAGTGAATTTTTTCTATTGCCATTTATCTCCCTTATATCCTCTTCCACCTCCACCCTATCCCCTGCAAACATTGCAGATAATTAATGTCCAGTTTTAGAATTTCCATTTGGTTCATATTTATTGTTTGTATTGTGAGATTTCCTATTTTTTATTTTTGAGAGCATATTTATTGTACTTTATTTATGGTAATTATCATAGCCACTTTAAAAACCTTGACTATTCGTTTTTACATCTGAATCATCTTGGAGTGATTCACAGTTGATTTTCTTTCTCTCTCTCTCTCTTTTTTGAGAATGTTTCATTTTCCTAGTTTGTTGTGTTTTGGATAATTTTGAATAGTATTTTGGACATCATACATTTTCCTCCAATGCTTATTTGTTTTTGCAAGCAATTATCTTGATTGAACTAGAACTGGAAACTTTGTTTATTGAATGGTGACTGTGTTTTAAGTTCTGATTGTTTATTTAGCTAGACTTTGAGTCTGTTCTGTGAATGTATGGCTCATAAACCACTGAAAAGATGTAGATAGGCATAGTTTGGAATTCCCCTTTGGGACCTTTCTGTTCCAAGTTTCTCCCACTATATTCAACAGTTAGTTTCCCTAGCTCAGTTGTTTTTTTCCACAGGTAAGAAAGACTGTAGTTTTTCCCACTGTTTCACATGTGGAGCCATGTATACTTGTCCCTCAGCTAAAGGCCATAAAATGAGATCTATCTTTTTCTTAGTGTGACTTAGATATTGCAGTCTGCTATAAGAGAAATCACTGATTTCATTCATGGCAACTCAGATTACTTGATAATTTGTTGTTTCATGATCAGTCATTCAGCTTCAACTAGGCCCAATGACAAGCCAAGAGCTGGTTTTTTAAAAAAGAAAGGTTGCTGGCTGAAGAGGGTAGAATTTTGTTATGAAACTCAGGGGCTTCTCTTTTGTTTTCCTGCTGGAACTTACCACGGGCTCCACACAGCATCCCAATAAACTACAGACACTTTGAGGATCTTTTCAATTTACTGAGTCATTTAGATTAAGTAGAGTAACATCTTGCCCAACAGTCCAGGAGTTTATTTCATATATGAATGAGAACAGTATATTCAAATATAAAAATATTTTCTTGAAATTTAAATGGGACAATTAAGCATAATGCTTCTTCTTCCTTTTTTGTTTTAAATCTGTTGTTGACACTATTACAAATGCCTCCATTCCCTGCCCTGCTTTGCCCACCTCCACCCTGCCCTTGGCCTCCCTTCCCAGTGGCCACAACAGTGTGGTCACTGTTGTCTGTGTCTATGGGTTATGCATACATGTTCTCTGGCAACCCCTTCATCATTTTTTACCATTTCCCCATTCTCTTCCCCCTCCCCTCTGACACTTGTTAGTCTGTTCCATGTATTCATGCCTCTGTTTCTATTTTGTTCATCAGTTTCTTTTGTTCATTAGATTCCACATATAAGTGAAATCATATGTTATTTGCCTTTCTCTGACTGGCTCATTTCACTTAGTATAATAATATTCAGGTCTATCTATGCTGTTGCAAAAAGTAAGATTTCCTTTTTTTTTTACAGCCATGTCATATTCCATCATGTTAATGTACCAAAACCTTTTTATCTACTCATCTACTAATGGGCTGTTTCCAGAACTTGGCCATTGTAACTAATGCTCCTATGAATATAGGGAT
The DNA here is from genome assembly GCA_004026545.1 of Mormoops blainvillei. Taxonomy (NCBI): domain Eukaryota; kingdom Metazoa; phylum Chordata; class Mammalia; order Chiroptera; family Mormoopidae; genus Mormoops; species Mormoops blainvillei. Next base: position 7,762 of record PVJD01017415.1, on the reverse strand, counting down.
GCATATATTTTTTGAATTGGTCTTTCAGAATTTGTAGGATATATTTCAAAAGTGGGATCACTGGGTCAAAAGGAAGTTCCAGTTTTAATTTTTTGAGGAAACTTCGTACTGTTTTCCACAGTTGCTGCACCAGTCTGCATTCCCACCGATAGTGTCTGAGGATTCCCTTTTTCTCCACACCATCATCAGCACTTGTTGTTTGTTAATTTATTGATGGTGGCCACTCTGGAAGGTATGAGGTGATATCTCATTGTGGTTTTAATTTGTGCCTCTCTGATGATTGGTGATGTTGAACATTTTTTTATATGTCTGTGGGCCATCTGTATGCCCTCTTCAGAGAAGTTTCTAGTCAGGTCCTTTACCCAATTTAAATTGGATTGTTTGTCTTCCTAGTGTTGAGTTGTATAAGTTCTTTAAATATTTTGGAAATTAACTCTATATCAGATTTTCATCGACAAATATGTACTCTCATACACTGTTCCTTTTCATTTTGTTGATGGTTTTTGTTGTTGTTGTGCAGAGCTTTATAGCCTGAGGTAGTCTCATTCATTTTTTCTTTTATTTCTGTTGCCCTAGGAGATATATTTGCAAAAATATTGCTATGAGGGATGTTTGGGATTTTACTGCCTATGTTTTCTTCTAGGATATTTGTAGTTTCACAGCTTATATTTAATTCTTTTATCCATTTTGAATTTATTCTTGTGTATGGTGTAAGTTGGTGTTCAAGTTTCCATTTTTTTGCATGTGCCTGTCTAAATTCCCCAGCACCATTTATTGAAGAGACTATCTTTACTCCACTGTATGTTCTTGCTTCCTTTGTCAAATATTACTTGTTCATAAAGCTATGGGTTTAGTCCTGGGCTCTCTGTTCTGTTCCATTGATTTATATGTCCATTATTATGCCAGTGCCAAGCTGTTTTGATTACAAAGCCTTATAGTATAGTTTGATTTCAGGTATTGTGATACATCCAACTTTGTTCTTCTTTCTCAAGACCAGTGAGGCTATGTGGGTTTTGTTTTGTTTTTTGTTTTTTTGGTTACATATAAATTTTGGGGATATTTATTCTGATCTGTGAAATATGCCATTGGTATTTTAAAAAGAATTGTTTTGAATATATAGATTGTTTTGGATAGTATGGACATTTGAACACACAGCAACCCAAAATCTATAGGACACAGGGAAATTAGTCCTGAGAGGGAAGTTCATAACATTACTGGCCTACCTCAAGATGGAAGAAAAATCTTAAAGAAACCATCTAACCCTACACCAAAACAAACTAGAAAAAGAACAATAAACAAAGCTCAGGGTAGGTAGAAGGAAGGAAATAATAAAGATAAGAGCATAAATAAATAACATAGACACTGAAAAAACAGTACAAAAGATCAGTGAAACCAAGAGCTGGTTCTTTGAAAAAAATATACAAATTGGTGAACTTTTAACCAGACTCATCTAAAAAAAGAAAGGACCCAAATAAGTAAAACAAAAAATGAAAGAGGAGGAATAACAACTGACATCACAGAAATATAAAGGACTGTAACAAAATACTTTTTCTTAATGATAAGAGTTCCCAGTGTCACGAATTGTCTTTGACTTTAGAGGTGATATTTGGACATGTTGTAACTGTTGATTCTCCTGAAACGTCATGGGATTTATTCTTCATCCATTGTGATGCATCAGTAGATGCTTACCAGGGCACCTAAGTTATCTTATTATTAGGCCCCATATTTATGAGGTCATCATGGTAGTGAACCATATGTGTGTGTGTGTGTGTGTGGGTGTAATAGGATCAAGGCTTCTGATGATCAAATTAAATATGACAAAGCTATAGAACTGAGTAGTTCTCAGGTAAGAACAAAAAGTTATATTGATGTTCTAGACAAGTAAAAGAAAAATAAATTCTGTTTTATGATTTTTTTAGATGTGAGGAAAAAATTTCTTCTGAGTTAAGAGCTTCTTACTGTTTGTATAAATGTCTGGTATGTGTTGATTTATTCCAGGAAATATATGTAATGTAGAATAGCAATAGAAATCACTGCTTAATAAGTTTATGATAATCCACTACAGTATCCAAGATTTTGAAATTTTTTTAAAATAGGAAACTTTTGCAAAAATAAATTAAATTAGAAATATAATAATGTTTTGAGTGTGCACCATTCCTTCTCAGGTTTAATTTTTTAATTTCTCCCTGTTTATTCTTGGGTTTGACTCATAATCTTTATGAAATCAGGAGTAGTAGGGATGGTTGGCTTGTATGTCCACAATTGCAAGAATTGCCATTTATATAGACTAAAATGAGAATTATGCCTACTAGAATTTTACCAACACGGGGTCCACCTGGGTATGCATAGAAAATTGGTATTCCCTTGCATGGTAGCTAATATGGATAAATTCATTACAAGGACCTCAGACAAGTCAAAACCTACTTTATCAATTGGGTGAAGGAAGGCTGCTTCTGCTGATGTGAGAATCTCATTGGTGGTTGGTATTTGGATATACTCATGGTCATTGGAATACCCCCAAGTGTCCATTTTCCAATTCTTTGTGTCTCATCCTTTCTCATTTAATACCCTGTCAGAGAAAAGTATGGATGTGGTAGAAAATTAAAATTATATGACAATTCAACAATGATATTTGGCTGCATCAACCAAATTTGCTACAAGAGGCAAGTAATTCTTTTAAGCAGTTTTAGAAGCTCTGTGCTGTGAACCAAGTACTTAGCATCTTGAAGTGGTTATTTTTGTTTTAGCACAGCTTCTTCAGTCACTCAGTTTGCTGAAGACTTGACTTCAATAAGCATTTCATTTCAAGATTACAGAAGATAATAGTAACTCTTTCATGACACTACTTCCACATCAAATAACCAATCATATGCATATTTTTCATTTCTTTTCTGGTCTATTGCCTAAAACCATATCTACTACCAATCACTGTATCTCCCTGTATTGTTAGTTATAAATAACATAAGAGAAATGATATAAATAGTATATCAGAGAATTAAGCTTAGATGTTATACAACCAGGATTTAAAGATTTACAAGAAATACCCAGCTTGCCCTAACAGAATCCCAAGGTTCTCAACACACGCTTCTGATATCTAATACAGAAGATTTAGAAAATTAAACAACTAAAAGTGATGCAGAGCTACCAAGTACCCTTATCTTGTGTTTGCCAGAAGACCTCATCTCCCTTGATGGTTTCCACCTCTGTCATTGACCTCCATCTTAGAATTCTTACATGGGTGCATCTGTGTACCAAACATTTGTCTCAGAGGAAACTGTAATTGCAAAAGAGATTGGGAAAGAGAGTGTACAGCTTTCCCAATCTTAATAATCAAGCAGGGTAAGTTACAAATGAATGAGAATAGGTGTTCAGTGACCCAATAAATCTACAATATTCACCATAGTTGACTTTCTAGCCTAATCACCTTTTTATCCCACTGTTTACTATTTTTCTACATCCAGGAAGATTATAAAAATCCTTAAGAATTTGTAGTTAAATGAATTCAGGAAAGTATAGGCTATTGAGTAAACTTATTATGGATTAGGTCATTGATATAAAAGTCTTGGTATTAGGGCATGTTGGAGATTGCAATTTGTAATGTACTACATTTTTGTTTCAGATAGAAGCTATCAAAGAGAGTCAAAGAAAACTATTACTAGAGTAGCTTCACTGCAAGTGAATTTTTATATAATTAGAGATTTTTTCCTCCTAATTTTAGCTTTGAGACAGTAGAGCAATAGAATATAAAATCCTTGTATAATAAAATGAAGGGAAATCTGCAAAACCTAGTGTCAATTTTCACTCACCTCTAGTTGATGATGTGATTGTATGCTTGATTGAGAAATTGAAATTGAGGTGGCAAAGGGTAAAAAAAAGGAATTATCTATAAACTTAGTTTATTGACAAACACTAGGTCATCATTAAAGATGAGTGATTGGGAAAAATATCATGAGCCCTTGAAAAAATATCTTAAAACCAGGGAAAGAGGTTGTTTAAATTGAATCATAGGACATGGGCAGACATGAAAATAATCTAGAAGAATAAAATTTTAAAAACTTCTTTGTAATCATTAGTAGAGTAAAGGAAAATATAATACTTCTAAAAAAGAAATAGGATATGGTAAGGGAGCAAGCAACTGAGGTAAATATCAAGGAAAAAAAATGGAAGGAAAGATGATAAAGAATTGTTAGGGTGATAAAAATTTTGTATTTCAAATCCATTTGTTTAAGTAAATACTGGAATTGCTTCTTTAGGAGATAGTATTGATAATATAAAGGATAAACTTGAGATTATTTTTCCAAATACAAAAATACTGTAAAGATGTGAAAATTATGAGGAAAGATGGAATACTTAGAAAGATGACAGAAACCTGATAAAGATATAACTGGTGGTCCTGGAAGATAAACCAGAGTAATTTGACAGAAGTAATAATCAAAGATATGCTAGGTGGAGGGAGAACAAACTTCTAGAGCTATACATAAAAATTAGAAGATTTTATCACATGATGACAGGGCTAAAGGCCTAAATACATCCTGGAAATTTTTCTAGCTATGGCAATAAGTAAACATTTATAGTCATTCAGGAGGAGGGCAGTGGACTATGGGAGGGAGAAAAGTTGATTTTGCACAAATTAAAAAATAAACCAGCCTCATCTTAGACATCTCAGACATAGTTGTAAATGCTCACTGGAGCATTATCATCAGAATCAGCAGGTTAACATTGTGACTCAGGATTTTGTACTCCATTGATCCCACCTTTTTAGAAGTCAAGGCAAAATAAACATATGTTCATACATGTTCCATGCACCTGCTTGCAATACCTGTCTTGAGGTTATCCATCACTCTGAAAGATAAATCTATATTAATCTGAAAACTGGAGAATACATTGTACAGAGACAGATGGCAAATGGGAAACCAGTTAACAATAGATATAAACAAAAATCTTCTACCACTGATTTATAAATTTAATGAAAATATCTTTTTTCCAAAAGAGAAAATACATTTAGAAAAAATATAATAAAATATTAAAAATTTTTATTGTTATATTATTTTAATTTAATTTAATAATTTAATGTAATATATTTAAATTGTTGTTCTATTACAGTTTTTCCAGTTTCCCCCATTGCTCTCCCTTGCCCTGCCCTCATCCACTACCCTAGTCAATCCCCACACTGTTGTCCATGTCCATGGATCATTTATATTCTTTAACTAGGCCCTTCCCTTTCTTTCATCCTTTATCTCCCTCCCCTTCCACTCTGGTCCCTGTCACTTTGTTCCATTTTTATGCCTCTGGTTTATTTTGCTCGTTTGTTTGTTTTGATCATTAGGTTCCTGTTATAGCTGAGAACACATGGTATTTTTCTTTCCCCACTTGGCTAATTTCACTTGCGTAATACTCTCCAGTTTCATCCATGTTGTCGTGAAAGATAGGAGTTCCTTCTTTCTGCTGCATAGTATTCCATGGCATAAATGTACCACAGTTTTTTGATCCACTCGTTTCCTGTTGGGCAATTAAACTGTTTTCTGCACTTGGCTATTGTAAATAGCGCTGCTATGACATTGGGATGCATAGGTTCTTTTGAATTGTTGTTTCAGGATTCTTAGCATATAATCCCAGCAGTAGAATTGCTGGGTAACAAGGCAGTTTCATGTTCAGTTTTTTTTAGGAAATTCCATATTGTTTTCCACAGTGGCTGCACCAGTCAGCATTCCCACCAGTGGTCCACTAGGGTTTCCTTTTATTTCTCTTACTTGCCAAATTTGTTGTTTGTTGATTTGTTAATGATGACCATTCAACATGTGTAAAGTGGTATGTTATTGTGGTTTTAATTTGCATCTCTCTGATGGCTAGTGATATTGAGCATCAGCTGAGATTACTGCTTCAATTTCACAGGTTGTTTCATATGTCTATTGGCCCTGTGTCTATCCTGCTTGGAGAAGTGTCTGTTCAGGTCCTTTGCCCATTTTCTAATTGGATTGTATGTCTTCCCAGTGTTGACTCATATAAATTCTTTATATATTTTGGAGATCACACCCTTGTCTGAGGTATCATTGGCAAATATATTTTCACATATGGTTGGTTCCCTTTTCATTTTGCTGATGTTTCCTTTAGCTTTGCAAGAGCCTTTTAATTTAATGTAGCCCCATTTATTTATTCTTAAATTTATTTCCCTTGCCCTAGAGGACGTACAGGCAAAAATATTGCTGCATGGGATATCTGAAATTTACTGCCAGTGTTTTTTTCTAGGACTTTTATGGTGTCGCAGATTAAAAATCTTTGTTCATTTTGAGTTTATTCTGGTGTGTGATGTAAGTTAGTGGTCTTGTTTCATCTTTTTGCCTGTACCATTCTAGGTCTCCCAGCACCATTTTTTGAAGAGGATATTTTTACTGCATTTTATATTCCTTCCCCTTTGGCAATTATTAATTGACCATAGAGACATGAGTTTATTTTTGGGTTCTCTGTTCTGTTTCAATGATCTATGTATCTGTTCGTAAGCCAGTGCCAGTTTGTTTTTATTATGGTCATCTTGTACTATAGTTTGATGTCAGGTATTGTGATCTCTCCTACTTTGTTTTTCTTTCTCAAGATTACAGTGGCTATTTGGTGTCATTTTGTTTCCATTAAATTTTTGAAATATTTGTTCTAAATCTGAAATATGTCAGTGGTATTTTAATAGGGATTGTGTGAAACCTATAAATTGCTTTGGGCAGTATAGACATTTTGATGATATTCATTCTTCTAATCCATGAACATGGTATATGCTTCCATTTATTTGCATCTCCCTTAATTTCTTTCTTCAGTGTTGTGTAGTTTTCTGAGTGCAGATCTTTTACCTCTTTGGTTAAGTTTATTCCTAGGTACCTTTTTGTTCTTGTTGCTATAGTAAATGGGATTTCACCCCTGATTTCTGTTTCTGATATTTCATTGTCGGTGTACAAAAATGCCTTCAATTTCTGAATATAACTTTGTATCCTGCTGTTTTGCCAAATTCAGTTATTACATAGGGTAGTGTTTTGGTGGAGACTATAGATTTTTCTATGTATACTATCATGTCATCTGCAAACAATGACAGTTTTACTTCCTCCTGTCCAATGCGGATGCCTTTTATTTCTTTAATGTCTGATGGCTGTGTCTAGGACTTCTAATATTATGTTGAGTCGAAGTGGTAAAAGCAGACATCCTTGTCTTGTTCCCAATCTTAGTGGGAAAGCTTTTAGTTTTTGCCCATTCAGTATAATGTTGGATATAGGTTTCATGTATATAGCCTTTATTGTGCTGAGGTATGCCCCCCTTCATTCCCACTTTGCTGAGTGTTTTTATCATAAATGCATGCAGTACCTTATCAAATGCTTTTTCCACATCTATTGATACGATCGTGTGATTTTTGTCTTTCCTTTTGTTTGTATTACATTTCCTTTTGATGTACTCATAAAAAGGAAATGTAATGATGTATTCATCAAAAGGAAATATGCTGTATTACATTTCCTTTCGTTTGTATTACAATTCCTTTTGATGTATTACATTTATTGATTTGCGAATATTAAACCATCCTCGCATCCTTGGGATGAAACCCCCTTGACCATGGTGGATGACCTTTTTATGTATTGCTGGATATGGTTTGCCAATATTTTCTTGCGGATTTAGTGCCTGTGTTCATCAGCAATATTGGTCTGAAGTTTCCTTTCTTTGCTGTGTCTTTATCTGGTTGTGGGATTACGATGATGCTGGCATCATAAAAAGAGTTTGGGAGCCTTCCCTC
>PVJD01017414.1:0-17618 GCA_004026545.1 Mormoops blainvillei | reverse complement strand
TTGATTAGGTTCCACTTGTAGGTGAGATCATATATGTTTCTACCTCTAAAGCCGTTGTTTGCTAAATGTTTCCCTTTCTTAATTGCTGGTGGTTGCCCCATGAAATCATTTGATTTTGGTGTGACTTGTACAACCTGTGAGATACAAATATGTTTGTAGGAAGCATTTTCTTTCATCTATCAACTTAGAACATAGGACCCAGAGCACACCCCACTTTAGTAGTAGGAGCTAAAACAAAAGCTTTCATAAATATGATCATTTGTCTTCTTTTTTTGCTGATAATATTAGCCTATTTTGGCCTTTGGTGTTTGCCCCTTAATAGGCACACATTTTTAATTCTTAAGCTGGCCAATAAGTGGTAAAATGTATTAAACTGATAATGAGTGGTCAAACTAATTCCAAACCTTAAAAGTCCTAAATATTACATGAACATGTAAACAGTCAGGTTATACCTACTTAGATTATTTTCAAAATCAGAAACAAAGCATGTTGAAAAGGAATGGGGCCTAGAAAATGCCCTTCAGTTGACATACTGAAAAGGTAAATCCAATGGATTATTTTTGTAACATCGGAGTCTATGGGTGAATAGAGAAAAAAAATGTAATTAATAGTGTCAAGTGCCTTGTTTTAACATGGATTGCATCTTAAAATACTGCATGTACTCCCCTACCTCCTCAACACATAGACACAGGGTAGAATTTGGTGTACTTCTCCCATGTTATAGCATTTGCTGAAGGACAATGTCTGTGTGACAGGCTATATTTAGTCATATTAGCCAGGTACTTAGAAGACTTGCTAACAATTATACTTGTAGTACTTAATCAACTTGTTTAAAAAATGAAAGGGTATACTTGTTAAGAAGACCTGACTCTGTGCCCTTGTGCTATCAGTAACAAGCTATGTGACTATAGGTAAGTCATTTATCCTTTTTAGCTGTTTGTTTATTTATTTATTTATTAGGTTAGTAAAATGAAGGAATTATACTACTGATCTCTAAGAACTTACTCTTTAGTAGTCTATGAGTCATGGTTGGAATTTCAGAGAGAGAGTAATGTATGTGTTTTATTCACACACGCACACACATATGCATATATATATACATATATACATATATATATATATGTATATATACATATATATATGCTGGCTTTACTTTGCATGTAGCTGAAGTATAGGGAAATAATTTGTCACAAATCATTCTCATCGTAAATAAGTTGATATTCAGAATTCTGGTGTTTTCTGTATTTAACTTATTGCAAACCTGCTAAGATTGAGTTTCAAAGCTTTCAAAACAGGTAACTAGCCCCAACGCTTGTCTTGGCCAGCCATTGCCATCTCTGACAGAACACTGCTGCTGCCACTTCTATCTATGTATCATTATTGACTGGCTCACATAAAAACTAGATGTGTGATTTGTTAGCTGTTTTAAATTTGGTTGGTCATGTAACCTCCCTGGGCATTGGTTTCCTCATCTACAAAATATGAATGATTCCTGCCATGTCTTCCTCACCACTATGTGAAAACACCATGTAACCTATGCTATGCAAGTGAAGAATATTATTAGCTATTCTCTATCCATCCATTCGATTATTATGTTTTGAGAACCAACTTGATTTTGGTAGTGCTCTAGTCTAGAGATTAAAGGAAGAGAATAGTCTTTCCCCATACATAGGTAGAGGGAGAGAGACAAGTAAATGGAATATAATGTGATAAGTGCTGTCATAAGAATATGTCAGGGTGCTACACTAACACTAAGAAGGAACTGCCTAACCCTACCTCAGCTGGCCAGAGAAGCCTTCATAGAAAAAGTAACATTTGGGCAGAGTCTGGAAAAATACATAGGAGTTTGACAAGCAGACTTTGAATAGCAGATTTAAGGGTTTTATACCTGACATATAAGTTGAACACTCCTAAATCAACATCACCAACTTCAGTCAATCATCTGTGCCCACCATATTTCTGCTTCATAGTGAGCTTAAAGTGATTTCACTCTCCCAGAGGAAGGAAGAACCCTGAAAGAGAGACAAAAATTGTAATTGCCAGAATTTCCCATTTTTTTAGTGCTTTGTATGTTTGACCTCAGGGTTCCTAGTGCTAAAAGCATATTGTACTGTAGATGGAAGCAATAAAATACCAGTAGTGCTGAGAAGAAAATAAGAGTTCTGATTCATGTGCTACCAAAAATTACTTCCAAATGAGCTCAGAGTTTCATTTTGTGAGATCTATTTGGCATGTGTAGCATAAACAAAATGCACATACCAAAAAACTCTTCCTCAAAGAGATATCCTCTAAAGGATGCAGAAAGTGGAATTAAACAAAAGGGGTTGACATGGATTAGGACCTTTTTCAAAATAATGGCATTCAAATTAATGAAAGCAAAATTGGGTAATCTCCATAATATACTGCTCTGTTAATTAGTCATATCATTAATATTATTCAAGTAATGAAAATATTAAAGATATTCAAGAAAAATGTGCTGTATGAGTATATTGGCATGAAGATGTACGTAACTGGAAACATTTCTAAATTCAGAATTAAGACTTTCTTTCCAGTCATCTTCTCTGAGATCATCAGAGCTAAGAAACTGCTTCTACTATAGGCAAGATTAATTAATAATTCCTAAATTTAGGTTGACTATTTTGTAGAAGAAAATAAAATTCCATGTTTATGTAATGTCTAAACTTCTTTTTCACTTATTCTTCTTTATGCTTCATTCATTCTACTAACTCAAATAGTTGATTCCAGTCTTTTGCGGGGGCGTTATTTTGAATAAAATATTCAAAATCAGTGAACCTTACATGTTTTGCCACCATGCAATATCTTACTTAGGCATAAAAATTAATTTCAGCAGTTGGGAAAGCGTTTGAGGCAAATATTATACTTTAATAACTTTCATAGTTCCAAATAAATTACAGAAAATATTTTTTCTTTTTAAAATATGTCACTGTTCTACTACTTCTGTGTGTTTTAGTTTTGTTTTTTAAAGAACAATATGTTACCTAGGCAATCAATAAATATTTGTTGTATGTGTGTTCTCACTGTATATCTCATATACTAGAAATATAATAACAAGGCTTTATAGGATTAGATTCATTGGCATAACTTAAGAAGAAAATGTTACTATTACTACTAATCATGCTAGATTTTCCCTCAACAAAATAAGTATATACTGTTCATTTGATAAACTTTAATATTTTTTAATCAAGAATTTTCTTTAACAATTCTTGAACAGCTGTTAGAGGAACATTAAAATGACTAAGTGGTAGGGGCTAAGTGATATTTATAAATCATGTAGTTCCATGCCATTGTTCAGTCTTATTGCTTCTACCTCCTACATACCTTTTGAATCCATCCATTTCTCTCCAAGTCCATTGACACCCTTTTAGTTTGAGGCCTCCAGTCTCTCACCTGCACTCTTACAGTGATGTCCTGACTGATATCTGTGTCTGCTTCTTGTACCATTACTAACTTTGAATCCATACAGCATGTTATAGCCAGAGTAAAACTGTAAACAAAATGAACAAGATAACATTAACTTCCTGACTTAAAATTCTTTAATCACATCCCTGTGGCCTCAGAATAAAATCTATATTGTTTAAAATAAAGTGGCTTACAAAATCAAAAAAACTGTGGTTACTTAAAGGCCAGACCATCTACGTATGGATGAATGACCCATAATCACTTAGCATGATCTCTTCTCCCAGACTGGGATAAGTGAGGTATGGAAAGTGAAAGCCACAGAACAACACAACAGCAAGTGCCTAAGAGGACTTGAGTCTCTTAGAATAGGGAGAAACTTTGGGAGTATAGCATTAACACTAAATGAAGTCCCAGAGACAAATGTGTGATTGTCACTATGTCTTAATTGCTCCGATAGCTAGTATGGCATGGGGAATTATGACAACCGAAGTCATTCTTTATTCTCAGTTAGGGATGTGCTTCCTTCCATCTTAGTAATTTTTCTTTTAAAATCTAAACTTGTCTGAGAACTCCTTTTGTTGGCTCATAAAGACACTTAATTTTGTCAAGCTCTCATGCTTCTCAAGCCATTTTGCTCTTTAAATCCTCAATCATGTCTAAACCAAAACTATGATTGGAAGGCAAAGTAAGCATCTGCATTTAGGTAGACTCAAAAGGCTAAACTGATAATATACAAAACATTTTATTCATTCATTAAAGTTAATTTGCCTTTAAAGAAATGAGGATGATTTTTTGCATTAAAACATTGTATATATAATTCCTCATCTAAGAAGACTAAGTTATTTTGACACATTTTTAAACCCACAATTCACAAAACACTTGATATTTAATAGAAACTTTAGTGCAGTCTTATAAAAATTGTGGACTTACGTAAGAAACAAAATATATTCTTTAACGAAGAAGAGACTTAATCATATAAACTCTGTTATCTAGAATTTCATCATCCAAAATTTCTATTAGATGCCTCATAAATTGATACATCTTTGCTTTGATAATAAAATGGTAATTAATATTATGATGATGCCCTTGAGAAACTACAAAGACCCCGATGAACCTCTTGAATAGTATAGTTTTATTTACAAGATAAATGTCTCCAGGTCTCATCACCTGTAAATTCAGATGGGAGGGCTCACCTCAGTAACAATAATCCAAATATCCCAAATTACTTTTTCTTTACCCGTACTGGCAGGACTGAGCTCCCTGAAAAATTTCAACACTTAAAGGACATCTGGAATCATTTCCTATCAGCTCAAAAACATGTCATCTACAGTCACTACCTGATATTTTCCCACAAATATTTGAGTGCCTACAACTCTAGGGTGGTAAGAATATAACGTTGAACAAAACAAACAAAGCCCTGCCTTCCTGTCCCTTCATTGTTCCAGCTCCCCTTTGCTAAATACCTTTGCTGACAAAGTTGTTTTCTTGGCCCTCAGTGGAAGTGCTTATGTCTTGTTGGGGATTGCAGTCTCCTACTGCTCCAAATTTGCCACCAATCCTCACAGTACCATAAAGGGGTTATCCTCAGTGTAGAGATAGCCATGTTTCACAGGACCCTTCATAAAAACAGTTCTTTTCCCTTCTGTGATTATCCCTTTCTCCCTGGTGGCTTAAAATTTTTGTTCAAGTCCTAGAGACCTGAAGGGGATCCTAAGACCATAAAACCCACCACTGCTCTCCTTCTCTATTTTGTTCAGGTACCTAGGCATGTACCTTACTTTTCCTAGAAGATAGAAATGAATGAAATACCAACTCAAATCCCTTCATGCAAATAGAGACCCTAAGGGCCCACCAACTCCCTCTATTTAATCACACATACCCTTTGAGCTCAGCTGGGACCACCGATGCTAATGTAGCCTTAGGTTTACTTTGATGTACTGCAACTCCTTGAAAATAAGCAATCCATATAAAATATATGGTAACTCTATTAAGCAGAATATTTGACCAGAATCCCACATTCCCTAGCTGTGCCAGAGAATAGCCTTTACTGTATTATATACACATAATTGGATTCTTCTTTAGAAAAAGATGTCACCTGTCAACTGTTGTATTCTGTTTGTTTAATTTGGGCCGAAAGTAAATGTCCTATTTTTCCAAAATGATTGTTCCTTGTATACAAAAGCTAAATGTTACAATATAAGGAACTAAAGCAATATGTAATAATGTAACTGTGCAAACTGGCCTTTGACCACTTGGCACCCTTATATATTACCCAATGATTTGTGTTGAAGGAAACAGGTTTTTATTCACAAGGTTCCTACCTTGGGGGGTGGGCCTGAGAACACTCCTGCTCAGAGCCATCCTCCCCATGAGATCCAGAATTTCTCTTATTCCCCAAAAGACTACAAGCCAAAACCACACCCAGAAGTTTGACCTTTCCTTGTCTGTCCTTTTGGAGTTTAAACCAGTTATGTAAACAGATCTCCATCCTCTCTGGAATGTACCCTTGTGGATCTCAGAGTTGCCATATTCTCACAGTAGCCCTCTCCTTCAGGATCTGGGGTGTACACAGCTCTCAATCTCCATGTAGTAGTGCAGGACCCATGTGCCATGCTACACTGGGTCATGGTGTCCCAGAGGCTGGAGCCCAGGGAGGCACACATCCCAGCATGGGATCCTGCTTCTAGGATTGGGCCCTCATCCATGTGGTGTCTAAGCCCCTGGTGGGCCCACCATCGGCCTGGTCTAATGAGTGCTCCCTCCTATGTAGGGAGCAGGGCCAGAGGCCCAGAACATCCAAATGCCAAAATCTCAGAGAGAGAACATGCACCAAGGGCCAAAGCAAGAGAGTGACTTCTACATACCAAGTGCCCGTACCAAGGATACAAGCAAGTGAGAGAGTGAGAAAGAGTCTTTCCACACCTTTTCTTTTAAAAGGTCCCCCTGAAATCCTATGTGCTGGGTGAAGGAAACCAGTAGGAGTGTATAGCTTTTCCTACTGTGCGTCAGTGTCCGCCATTTCTGTCAGCTCCTCAGTGTCTTTGACCCTCTTTTGGCTGTCATCTTTAGTCAGGGCAAGAGTTTCCCAGCCACATGCAGGCACACAGGCATCTGTCCATCCTAGTGGGGCATCTGGCTGCTGCAGCTCCACACCCCAGATATGTCAGGAGTGACTCTGTCTGCGCATGTTCTCACAGTCAAGCTGTCTCAGTTTACAGCTTGTCCCAGGCAGCATTCTCCTTCCCCATGCAGGCCCTCCCTACAGATTGTTTTATACTGCCTTTGTTATGAAGTGTGCCTTAAGACCTGTGCCTTCTCCATCAGCACACTTTCCCACCTTGGAGAAGACATGGTATTTTTAATCTGCCACCTTGACAGCCTTCCTGCACCCCCCTGCTTCTTTGCAGGATTGAGAGGGTGTTACCCTGTTTTCCAGAGAATTCTGGTCTAACCTGCCCTGTTACAATAATGGCATACATAGTTTAAAGCAAACCCAAACCCCTGACACAATTAAAGTGCCTACTGGTATAAAGAGTATTTAAATATGTATAAAATTTAGATTAATATTTTGATTATAAAATATCATAAATGTTTCTTAAAATATTTCTAAAAGTTGTCAGAATTGTTTATACCAAGCTGAATATTGGCCTTTAAAAATATATGACAATGAAATAGTTAACACTGAAAATATTAACAAAATCAGTTCAATGCCCACTTTTCTTATTGAAATCTTATAAGAACTAGAACCAGGAAGCAAAATGTAGTATCTTCTGTTCTAGCAACAATACCTCAAATAGAATTTTTCAAGGAAGTATTCCCTATAAATAAGTTACTACTGAATTATGTCCAAACACCAAGAAGTAAGAAAGTTATAAGATAAGCAGTAGGGTATACAATCTGACCTTTTCCAGTGGCCTTAAGATTATCCAAAGCTATTGATTATTAACAAAGCCTGCTTGTTACAACCTGAGCAGAAAGATCTCAGAGGTTAATGGTACCAGTACCACTCTCTGAGCTTGTTGAACTATTCTTCATTCTGCTTCATCCTCATTTATTTGTCTATTTGTTAATCAATCCTTTATCAGAACAGATGCCTTAGCCCTGGTAAAAGCAGTAGGAGGCAGAACTCTACCTGAAAACCTACCCGTGGCGCTCCTTTTGCCTGCTCTGCCTACTCCCTCCTCCTTTCCCCTCCCCCAACTCCCCAGTTGCTTTACCAAATTGTTCAAGTCACTTCTTCTAAGAAGCCCATCCTAACACTCCCATTTTGGCCTGGAAACCTTTCTGTGTACTTTCAAACCTCCATGTTAACCCATTTTACCCTGTGATGTGTTTATCTTCATAACTTCTATGATCAGCACTATAATTAGTCTATTCTGGGTCAAGCACAGTGCTGATCACTAAGGACATATGGGAATGATTTAATAAATTAATAATACAGTGAATTAATTAAATGATCAAAGATGAAAAAATCAAAATGTTGGCCTCCAGAGCTTATGTTTTTGTGGGAAATGAAACAAATCAAAAAAACAAATACTGATAAAGAAATATGATACATATGAGGTCTCTCCTGAAAAAGTCCAGTCATTATTAATATGAGAATGGTTTGCATGACATTGACGTAACCTGGCAGCCAAGGAGAGTGGATTGGAATGCACATGTGTGAACAATGACAACCTCACTGTACTAGTCATTGCGGGTGGTAGACACCATTGAGTGAGCATGTGTACTGTGTGGCCATCACATTCAAAATGACTGAGCAAGTAGAGCAACAAATCTGAATCAGATTTTGCATGAAGTTTGAACATTCTTCTGCAGAAACTATTTGGATGATTCAGAAGACCTCAGAAGGCCACCACTATGGGTCACTGGTAATTGGCAGGTTCATCACAACAATGCACCTGCTCATGCATCATGTCTCATGCAGAGTTTTTGGTGAAACATCAAATCATCCAGGTGACTAAGCCCTGCTACAGCCCAGATTTGGCACCCTGTGACTTCTTTCTTTTCCCAGAACTAAAATCACCTTTGAAAGGGAAGAGATTTGAGACTGTAGATGAGATTTAGGAAAATATGTCAGGGCAGCCAATGGTGATTGGGAGAACTGTGTGAGGTCCTACGGTGCCTACTTTGAAGGGCGCTGAGGTATCATTGTCTTATGTACAATGTTTCTTGTACCTTGTAACTTAATAAATATCTCTATTTTTCATATTGCATGGCTGGATACTTTCTGTACAGACTTCGTATAGACAAAGAACTTATGAGCACAGAGGAGAGAGCAATTTATTCTTTTGGATTTAAGGAAGGCTTTAAAGAAGAAGTGACATGTGAACTGGGTCCAGTTGTTGTTTTTCTATTGCATAGCCTTTCATGTCTAATGGTATTCTTTCCTTTTTGTTCTTCCCCAGCTCATTTTTTTATTTATGTTTAGTGGTAAACATATATTGTTTCCTAGTTTTCCATGCTGAGTACAAAGTGGAGAAACAGCTATTTCATTGCCAGGGAAGCAGCTCTCAGGTCATTATTATGATCTAAAGGGTATCCATCATATGCTTGGACAAGCAGTAACCTAGGTTCACTTATGTCTTATGACTGTTAGCTGTTCCGAGCAACAGGCCAATTGATGCAGATTATCTAGAGTGTAGGGCAGTGGTCCTAACCCTAGGGATGATTTTGTACCTTAGAGGACATTGAACAAGGTCTAGAGACATTTTTAGTTGTTAACAACCAAGGAGGAGGTGCTACTAGTATTTAGTAGGTGAAGCCAGGGATGCTGCTAAACATCCCACAATGTACAGGCCAGCCTCCCATAACAAATAAATATCGGACCCAAGATATCAAGATTGAGAAATGCTGCTTAGGGTTATCTGCTAAAGATTTATTATTTTTAATTTTCATTTGGAAACAATGTGAGATGATTCAAATTAGTATGCAAAATTTGTATTAGGTAAGTTAATAATACATCTATCTGTCACATCAATTTAATGTTATCATGATAATTTCAATTATTAACTTGATCACCATAAGGTATTTTTTAGTCATTAATGTTTTCTGTATCATTGAAAGATGTCCTGGTTCATAATGACCAGTAAAATTTTTAAATCATACATGTAAATTGTAGAAAAATTGAAAACCATAGGAAAGAAACCAACTCAAATTCTTCTACCCCAGATAATTAAAGGTAATACGTTGGCATGTACACTTCCAGGCATTTCTCTCTGTGTGCACATATGTATTTAGATGATGAATATATTTTTCTTAATAATAAAAGTCCTGTAAAAATTTAGGCCCTAAAATTTCTATTTACATGTAGAAATCCTTGTAGCTTATGCCTCTATGGATATGACCATCAGCATATAGTGTATAGTGCCACTGATTATGTCTTCAGTTGTGATTAAAATGTTAATTGGCTCATTTTATAATGCTTTTTCCAGAATACCTGGTCTTTGGTGTCTTGTGAACCGTAACTGACTGTTAGAAGCCATCAGTAAATAAACTAATGAATTCTTGCCTTCTCTTTTTGTTTTCTACATAATACCTTTACCAAACTTGCCTGTGACAAGGAACTTTAAATTGATAATTGGTGAATTGCCAGTTGGTTCCATGCACACTCATGTTTTAAAAGCATTCTGCTACCTGTCTGTGCTGTATATTTTGGTTTAAGAACCATTTACTTCAACTAGACTCTGTCAGTTTACAAATGGAAACTGAATTATAAAAATATTTGTAATTTAATCACAAAAAGATTTTAAAAGGTAATGGTATTATTTAAAATCAGTGTCCTAAATATATAGATATGTTTTCCTTTTGTTTTCTCTCATTCTGTCCTTGAACCAATTTTTTGAAGTCATAGAATACAGTCTCTTAAAACTTTTTTTCTTAGATCTGAAACATGTTATAATCTTGATGATAAAATGGTTCCTATTTTTGCTCATATACCTATTTTGATTTTTTTACATTTTTATTGAATTTATTGGTGACATTGGTTAATAAAATTATATTAGTTTCAGGGGTACAATTCTATAGTACATCATCTGTATATTCTAATGTGTGTTTACCACCCCAAGTTCATTTTATTTTCTGCAAGTGTTTGGTATCACAATAATCATAATTTCCTGATATTCTTTTATTTTTAAAAAATCATCACCAGAGGGCTTCTTTTTTCATTGCTTTTAGGGAGAAAGGCAGGAAGAGAGAGAAAGAGAAAGAGAGAGAGAGAGAGAAAAAAACATTGACATGAAAAACATCAATTGCTTGTCTTCTTATAGGTACCCCAAACAGGAATCAAACCCACAACCTGGGTATATGCCTTGACCAGGAACTGAATCTGGACTTTTCAGTCTATAGGACGATGCTCCAACCAACTGAGCCACAAAAGCCAGGGCCGAATTTCCTGATATTCTTTTTGGGGTTTTTGGGCATATCAGAGATTGCAAAGTATTCCTGAAAAGCCAGGGAATAGACCATCCATCCATTCAAATGTTGGCATTTTGAAATGGAAAATATTTAAAGGCCATTATTCTTCAAGATTTTATAAAGTCTGTGTTCAAGTTAATGTATTACTTAATATGATGGATTACCTACATTTTTTTCAAATTTTATTAATAGTGCATGAAAGAACCAAACTTTCTTATACTGGAGACGAGATAGTTTGAAATAGTGGATAATTTGGTTTTGCTCAGTTGTCTTTGGTCTAGGAGTTAAAACAAAAAACAACTAATGTTTCATGTGCATTAAAGACATATAAATGAAACAGTGATTAGCAAGAGTAAAACAGGCGATTAAAATGTGAATAAAATAATAAATATAACTGTAGGGACCAATAAAATCTCTAGATGGGAGATATGGGTTCATGTCCCCAGGAATTGGAAACTTTATTTTGAAGGTTAATTATTTTTAGTGTTAGAAACCATCCTCCTTCATTATATGACATCTACCAGAAAGTACCTGCCTACGTATGTGTTCCTTACTTTAAAATACAGGATTTATAAATAAAAAATTAATTTAAGATTAAGCCTCTTTAATACGTAATAATCATGTGGTTGTTCCCTCACGCTACATTAGAAATCTGAAGCATATAATATTTTCATAGAAATGTACTTGTTTTTTTACATTTGAGTATCATTTAGGCAAAACATTTTTTAGGTAACCCTTTAGGAAGCAGGCTTTAATGCATAGGCCAAATTAATTTATAACTATTACTCTGCGTGCTTATGTCTGTAGATATTATTGCTCAAGTATTTTTATAAGCACCTGAAAACAATTGCTTTAACTTTGCTTTTAAACAGAGTAGCATGCTTTGCTGTTTGCTCTTTTTCTTAGTCTATCAGGATGCTTTTGGCTGTCAAGTAACAGAAAGCATAACCAAATTAGCTTAAGAATATGGTTTTACTCTCATACATCACAAAAAATGTGAAGGTAAGACAGTAACAGGATTTGTTAATTCAATAGATCAGTGATATCACCCAGAACGTCTGATTTCTCAATATTTCTGTTGTCATCCTTGGCATGTTGGCTCATGGTTGCAAAATGCCTGCGGTTGTTCCAGACATCACATGCAAATATAATATCTAATAAATGAAAGTGTGTTGCCTCCCATAAAGCCCATAAAGCTTTTTTTTTTAATTAAACAGAAAAATATTTCCAGAAGCCCCTGGGCAGATTTTTCCTTCAAATTCTGTTGTCCAGTTTAGATCACATTCCCATCTCTACAGTATCACCACCGTCAGGGGGAATCTTAGACTAATCTTGACTCATCTCAGGGACTGGGAGAGGGACCCTTCCCTGAGCATTTGGCTATGCAGGGAGTGAGCAATCAAACCAATCTAGGCCTCTGCCAGCAAGTATGAAGACTGATGTCGGATTAATTAAGGCAGGCCACTAGCAGTTTCTATAAAGCAGACAACACAAAAGTTTGTCATTCTCAACACTGTTTGAATCGTCAAAGTTCCAAATTGGCAAAATACAAAAGAATGAGATGTATTTGTGAAATGCACACTTCTGTTCATTTAAGTAGTTTGTTTTTGTTTTTGTTTTAATCTTGGGGAATAGGAATGTAAAGTAAAAACTTTATTCATTTACTTTCAGGTTATCCCTTCCTGTTCTGCTTTAGCTGGGAAATACTTACAAAGGACAGCTCTACTTTCCCAGTTTGCTGGCTTGCTTTTTCTCATTCATGTGTTTAAAAAGTATTTATTGAGTGCCTACTAAATTAAATCCTGTTAAAGCCATGGGCACTGTTTAGCTTACTAAAATCTCTGCCCTCGTGGAGCTCAATGTGTAATGGGATAGGTGAGACAATAAACTATAATTATAAAAATTATATTATGTGTTAAACATAGTAAGTGCTGTGGAAAGAAAAGAATGTGCCAAGTAGAATAAATGGTCACATGATAATGGCTGAAGGGTTAAAGCCTTAGATATAAAGTTCAAAGTACAATCAGTATTTTAAGGTGGCTTACATTGTAGTATTATATCGATAGCTTTTTCCTTAAATATAGGAACCAATGCTTTTACACATTAGAAAATTTCAGTAGTTACAAGATGATTTTCTTTTTTTAATGTATTTTATTGATTATACTATTACGGTTGTCCCATCTTTTTCTCCCCTTTATCCCCCTTCACCCTGCAACTATCTTCCACCAGCATCCCCCACCCTTAGTTCATGTCCATGGGTCGTACATATAAGTTCTTTAGCTTCTCCATTTCCTATACTATTCTTAACTTCCACCTGTCTATTTTGTACCTACCATTTATGATGCTTATTCCCTGTACCTTTTCCCCATTCTCCCCTGCCCCCTTCCCACTGATAACCTTCCATGTGATCCCCATTTCTGTGATTCTGTTCCTGTTCTAGTTGTTTGCTTAGTTTGTTTTTGTTTTTTAGGTTCAGTTGTTGATAGTTGTGAGTTTGTTGTCATTTTACTTTTCATAGTTTTGATCATCTACTTTTTCTTAGATACGTCCCTTTAACGTTTCATATAATAAGGGCTTGGTGATGATAAACTCATTTAACTTTATCTGAGATGCACTTTACTTGTCCTTCCATTCTAAATGATAGCTTTGCTGGATAGAGTAATCTTGGATGTAGGTTCTTACCTTTCATGACTTTGATACTTCTTTCCAGCCCCTTCTTGCCTGTAAGGTTTCTTTTGAGAAATCAGCTGACAGTCTTATGGAAACTGCTTTGTAGGTAACTGTCTCCATTTTTGTTGCTGTTTAAGATTCTCTCCTTATCTTTCATCTTGGGTAATATAATGATGATGGGCCTTCGTGTGTATTTCCTTGAGTCTACTTCTTTTGGACACTCTGAGCTTCCTGGACTTCCTAGAAGTTTATTTCCTTCACCAGGTTGTGGAAGTTCTCCTTCATTATTTGTTCAAATCAGTTTTAAATTTCTTGCTCTTCCTCTTCTCCTTCTTGCACCCCTATGATTCAGATGTTGGAGTGTTTAAAGTGGTCCAAGAGGTTCCTAAGCCCCTCCTCATTTTTTTGAATTTTTGTTTCTTCATTCTGTTCTGGTTGAATATTTCTTTCTTCCTTCTGCTGCTCCAAATTGTTGATTGGAGTCTCAGTTTCCTTCCCTTCACTGTTAGTTCCCTGTGTAATTTTCTTTATTTCAATTTGCATAGCCTTCACTTTTTCCTCCATTTTATGACCATATTCAACCATTTCTGTGAGCATCCAGATTAGCAATGTTTTGAACTCTGCATCTGTTAGGTTGGCTATCTCTTCTTCATTCACTTCTATGTTTTGAGCTTTGATCTGTTCTTTTGTTTGGGGGAGATATATATATATATATATATATATATATATATATATATATATATTTGTTTTCTTTTGTTTTCTTTTGTTTTGTTTTGATTTTGTTTTTTGTCTGGGCATGTATATTATATTGTGAGGGGCAGAGCCTTAGATATTCGGCAGGGCAGGGCAACCCATATCACTACCCTGTGGTGCTATATGTGGGAGAGAGATCAGAGAGGGCACAATGCCACTTGCTTGACTCTTGGCTGGATTTCAGTTACTTCCCCTGCTACCCACAACCAAATTGGGACCTTCTGGTGCTGATTCCTGTTGGGGGGGTTGTGTATGTTCTAGGACCCTGTGGGTCTCTCAAACAAACTCTCCTTTGAGGCTAGGAGTTTCTCCCACCACCGCAAACCCCACAGGTTTTTACCTGTAGAGGTTCTGAGGCTTCCCTTTTCCACACTGGAACCCTGGGTTGCGCAGTCTCTCTCAGTCCCCAGTTGTTCCTCCCGGTTTATCCACACACAAATGTGGGACTGCCCAGTCTGCCAGCCATAGCCTTGACATGTGTCCTCTCCACCCCAGCTCTGCATCTCCACCCCTCCTACTTGTCTGAATGAATGTTTCTTCTTTAACTGCTTGGTTGTCAGACTTCCAAACAGTTCAATTTTCTGGAAGTTATGGTTTTTTGTTTTTAAATTTGTTGTCCTCCTTTCAGTTGTGCAAGGAAACAAAGTATATCTACCTATATCCTCCATCTTGGCTGGAGGTCACGATATGATGATTTTCACACAAATTGTAACTATTTTCATAAATTGTGCATCCTTATGTATAGTATAAGAGAAATATAAATGAACACTGCCCCATTTAAGTCTTTCCAATGGCTTTATTATTTCAATTAAATAATTGTAATATCATCTTCTGGAATATGGAATATATGCTGAGATCTATATCTAGAAGCATGGCACATTGACTACTTTTCGACACAGGTCAAATTCAAAACTTAAAATAGGAAATTCATGAGAAAATGTCTATCATTTCCCAAGTTTTATTTCCAAAGCTATGGTTTCTTGTCTTTATGAATTAATACCCTTCCTTTTTCAAGAGAAAACAAAACAAAGCAAAACAGTACTACAGAAAGATACTAATTCAAACTCAGGGACTGCTTCTTCCCCAAGGGTAACACAGATACCTTATTTTGGAAGATAGACATTAACATTCCAAAATGAGTTTCTGCACAGGAAACTCTGCTAATAGATGGCATTTGTAACAAAAGATGTAGTGGAGTAAAAGCATATTTTTGGTGCCAAATATATGAAAAAAATGATAAGGAACTTACAAAGATGGTTAATCATGGATTCCTTTTGCCCTAATCTTTGTTTTCTGCTAGATGTCATCTAGTCCATCTTATAAATTACTCACTACTAATGTGTCACTCATTCTGCAGTACATGCATGCCTTTTAAATTCAGGACAATACCTTAATCCAGCAACCCAATTCTACTACCAGGAACTTCCTGTAGTGTGTCTGGATATGTCTAGATGATAGAGTAAATTTGGGGGGAAAGGCACTGGAACCTTTTCCACACTGGAACCCTGGGTTGTGCACTCTCTCTCAGTCCCCAGTTGTTCCTCCCGATTTATCCACATGCAAATGTAGGGCCACCCAGTCTGCAAGCCACAGCCTTGCCATGTGCCTTTCTTGTACCTTTGGAAGAACATCATGTATGTGGCTACCTAGTCTTCCTGGATCTAGTAATTTTTTTTTCCCATCAAGGGCATTCCACAACTAAAACTGTCTGTTGTGGTCTCCTAATCCAGCCATTACTAGAGGATGCCCATCATCTGGTAATCCTCTGGTAATGGCCACCCCCATGATAAAGATTGGGGATCTGCTATATGTGACATGAGGGCCAAATCCATCCTGCCCTCTGCTTTTGTAAATGAGTTGTATTGGCACACTGCTGTACTCATTTATTTATGCATTGTCAGTGGCTGCTTTCCCACTAAAACTGCAGTGCTGAGTAGTTGAGACAGGGTCCATATGACCCGCAAGGCTAAAGATATTTACTCTCTGGTCCTTTACAAAAAGAACTTGCAGATATGCAAACTGGTGTGGTGAAGAGAGATTCTAATTGGGAAATCATGGCAAACAGGTGTAGTCTCTTGGTTTTTAACTTTCAAATGCAGACCTCCATGAAGAAGGTATGACTTTTTCTCTCTATTTTCCTTCATTTTTATTGTTGACTATTACAGATGCCCCCACCCCCACCCCTTTGCCCACTTTTACCTATTACCCACACTCCCTTCCCTCTGGCCATCAACACACTGTTGTCTATGTCTATGGTTGGTGCATATATGTTCTCTGGCTAATCCTTTCAACTTTTTGCATCCAGTCCCTCTCTCCCCCTTCCCAAGAGGGTATAGCTTTTGAGAAAATGAGAATTTGGAGTTTCATTGGAAGAGATATGGTATCATTGTGTCTATTGATTTCCCCTTTCCTTGCCAGGTGACATTCTCTTCTTTATATATTGTCCCTGAGGCAGAAATACTGCATGGTATGCAGGATAACTTCAGGGACTGAAACCAGCCTTAGTGCATGAAACCCAGGTCATGCTTAGTCAGTAGTTCTGACCTCACTTTGTACATCCCTGGAGACAAAAGACACGTAATGCCTATAGTATATAAGTCACACAATATATGCTTTATATTCCAGATTTCCCCCAATCTACCTTATTGTATGATACACACATAGCCTTATCAGTAGAACAGTCATTAATCAATGAGGCCAGGATTTCTTGGTTTTGATTTTCAGTAGAAATCTATTTTCAGTCTATTTGAATCCTCACCCTTGGATCTTAAATGTGAGCATTACTAAGGGTGTATCCTTGGTCCTGCAAAATCTTTCTATTCCCATGGTTTCTACTCCTTCCTGAGTTAAGATTTTATTCTTCAGTCAAGTTTATTGTCTGTTGAATGTCTCACACTACATTTCCCACTCAAGCTCAGCATATTCAAGATGGAACTCATTACATATCTATCCAGCTTCCTCCCATATTCTCTGTTTTAGTTAATGGCATAACTTGATATCTTCTTTTTCCTCACCATTCACATCTATTCAATTTTATGTTGATTTTTCCTGAAACATTCTCTCTTTAGCTGCTTGAGTTTTGGTATTTTCTGCCTCTCCCCTGGACTACTGTAATAATCTTTTCAGTTATCTGACTCCAGGTTTAGCACCCTCTAAACTGTCTTTATACCACTGCCAGATATTTCTTTCTGAAACATATATCTTATTGGGATATCTACATTCTCAGAAACCTTTAGTGGCCTCCTGTGGATGACAATAAAGTCTAAACTAGCATTTGGAAACCCTTGGCACTCTACCCCCAACTACTATCTTTTTTCTCTGCTTGAAATGCAATCATGCTCACAATCTTTCTTCTACCA
>PVJD01017413.1:0-17621 GCA_004026545.1 Mormoops blainvillei | reverse complement strand
TATTTGGTAACTATTGAGGCTGTTTTGAGTTCTGATAACCGTTTCTGGGGTGACGGGGAAAGGCTCATGACTCCCCCGTTAGAGTACTTACCTCACTGCATTGCCTTTGAAATGTTTACTTTTCAGAGACAGGAGGAGTGTCTTCTCCGTTTCTTCACTTGAGCATTGTGGAGCTCAGCAGGAATCCATCCAGTCTGTACTTACTGAAGAATCTTGATGGGTCTTTTGGGAACAGACTCTGCGTAAGATGAAGAACCTTTAAGTCCCCAATTTTAACCACTTGTATCGTCTTCTTTCTCCCCTCCTGCAAAAACCGTCTCCTGGAAAATGACAGTCCCGGGAGGGCCTAGTGGAGGATGCCTGCCCAAGCCACAGAAAACCCTGCTCAGGCTGTAGGTTGCCAGATGCACTGAGCTGGTAAGGCTGGGAGAGGAGGCACTGTGCCAGGTGGTGGCCTCCGAGTCGGGCAGAGATACAGCTGTATCCTGTTTTCATAACAGTGAGCCTCAGGGACTCGTCTGGGACACGGGAGTACCGTTACTTGCCTCATCAGGTTGTGGGGAGGGCTATATGAGATAGTTTATGTCAGAGGGGCTGGTGCATTGTGGGAGTCAGTAAATGAGCTTTGCTAAACCTGAGTCAGAAGACTCAGGCTGTTTCCTCAGCTTGTTTATAGTCTAGGTGAGGACGCACAGGAGAGAATCGCTGAGGGCTCCATGAAGGCAGGAGCCCAGTGATTGCTACGGTCCTCAGGCAGGCCGGTGTGCGTGCGAGTGAGGCCGCAGGGCTGGCTTTGCGCGGCTGCTCCAGAGTGCTGTGGAAATGAGATGGCTAAGAAGGTTTTATTACACTTTTCGATGCTATTAAAAGATGATAAAATACAGTGAGGAACATCACCTGAAATCCTAGCCTGAACTCTTATGATGTGAATGTGAATGAGCTAAGTCGAACGGGATAGGATTTGGATGAGGTGGGGTTGGGGAAGATATGTCAGAAGGTTCACAAGAGTCTCGCCAGCCAAGGCATGTCACTCCCTGCGAGCTACCTGATAGGACCCTGGAGGTTCGCCTGAGAGCTGAGTCCTCGAACCAAAGCCTGCCGCCTGATAATAATAACAGCACTGACACCATCCGCAGTTCACGTACGTGGAGTGACAGCCGAGTGCCGGGCGATTCAGAGACCTTACTCGTTTTCACAACATTGTTGAAGCAGGTGCTCCGGCTGCCCCCATTTTACAGCCTAAAAAGCCCTGAGGTTCTGAAGAAGGTACTCGCTCAAGATCACCCTGCTTGTAAGTGGTGCAGCCTCACCGGGGCCCTGCAGCTCTCACTTCATCAGCAACCCGGTCCCGTAGAGAAATGGGAGGGTTTGAAGGCCCAGCCCAAATGTCTTATTTTCTCTTTAAAATTTTTTAAATTTGTTGATTTGAGAGAGAGAGAGAGAGAGGGAGAGAGAGGGAGAGGAAGGGGAGAGAGAGATCGACTTGTTGCTCCACTCATTCCTGCATTCATTGGTTGATTCTTGTATGTGCCCTGACCGGGAATCGAATCCGCGACCTTGGCGTATTGGGACAAGGCTCTAAGCAACTGAGCTACCTGGCCGGGGCCTAGATCTCTTATTCTCTAGAGAAGAAATCTGAGGCTCAGAGAAGCGGCTTATTTTTTTATTTAAAATATTTTTTAAAAATTTATTTTTAGAGAGAGGGGGAGGGAGGGAGAACGAGAAGGAGAGAAACATTGATGCGAGGGAGAAACATGGACTGTTGCCTTTCGTACGCGGGGAAGTGGCTAACGTAGAACTCGAACCGTGGATCCTTAGTCTTCTCTCCAGTGCTTTGCCTGCATTGTGCCACTGGAGGCTGCTTCAGGGCTTTAGTTAAACCGGCTTCAGAGACACTCATTGTTATGGGTTGAATTGTGTCTCCCCCAAGTTCACATGTGGAAGTCCTAGTCCCTAGTACTTCAGAATGGCACCTGATTTGGAAATAAGGTCTCTGCAGAAGTAATCAAATTAAAATGAGGCCCTCAGGGTGGGCCTTGATCCAATATGACTGGTGTCCTTATAGAAAGGGGAAGTTCGGGCACAGAGGAAAACATAGTGTGACGAGACAGAGGGAGAAGCCGGCCATCTACAAGCTGAGGAGAGAGGCCTGGAACAGCTCCTGCCCTCGCAGTCACGGAAGGAAGCAACCCTGCCAACACCTTGATTTTGGACGACCAGCCTCCAGAGCTGTAAGGCGAGAAATAAATTTCTGTTGTTTAAGCCACTCCATTTGCGGTATTTTGTTATGGCAGCCCTGGGAAGCTAATATACACAAATATCAATAAATTCTACCAGTCAGAGTCACTGTCTGTTGTATTGCCAGCATTTGGCAGCCCTTCCGTACTAGAAAAACTGGTTGGGAGAGTCACCCTCTCAGAGGCAAAAGGATAGAGCGGATAATCTTTCCAGCTTGCTCCCAATCTTGGTACTTGGCTAAGATATTCCCCTGACATTGGCCAACAGTGGTGGCACGATCCATCTCCCTGTGACCTCGAGTCTGGTTTATATCCCAGAGCCTGGCGAGCAGAAGGCACTCACTAAGTGTCTGGAGGGAATGGCTGGGAGAACACATTCCTGGCCACTCTGACCCAAGCCTCTCTAAGCAAAGAGTTGGGCCGTCGGTAGGTGGCAGTTGACGTTGGCCACCGTCTCCTAGAGTTTACAGCCGGGCTCCAGTTCTGGAAGACACCAACAAAATAGATTTGAGATGACACAGGGTTGACTAAAGGAGTTCCAGTTCAGGAAGCTATTTTTCTGCTGCTTTATTAATTTTGCCGTTGAGGATAAATGAGATGCAGACTTCCATATCTAAGTCTTCATCAGCTGCTCTGTTAATGCGGCCATGACAAAT
This sequence comes from Mormoops blainvillei, assembly GCA_004026545.1. Lineage (NCBI taxonomy): Eukaryota > Metazoa > Chordata > Mammalia > Chiroptera > Mormoopidae > Mormoops > Mormoops blainvillei. The sequence goes on along the minus strand of PVJD01017413.1, from coordinate 14,728 downwards.
TGCAATGAAGCCCTTATGAATAAAAAAAAGATTAACCCAGTATAAAAAATGGTAGAGCCGAGAAAAGAAAATTTAGAGGAGCCGAGAAAATACCTTATTCTTAATTCGGCTGTCTGCATCACACATGAAATTGGCTTTAATGCTAAGATGTATTGGCCTTGGAATTATGCAAATCAAATAAGTGCCTGAAAATGAATGGACCGTGTCAGCATGTGTTGGTGATGCCGACCTGTGCACTGATGCTTGTGGGTCAAGGGCAGACTTGCAGCGTCTGCCACGCTCCACCACCCGTCCCCTCAGCCTTGGTGGGTTTCAGAGAATACACCTGTGGGGTGACAGCTCATTCCATTGTCAGTGATCTCTACCATTGTCCTGGGAAAATCCGTCTCGGACAGTGAAATATTTTTGTTATTTCCCCATCTTGAGCGTAGGAGGGTATCTGTGGTCCTTACTTCAGAAGACGACATTGTGAAGATGAAATGGCCCCCCGGATTGTGCCCATCCCGCCAGGGAGAGCAGAGCGACCGGCTTTCTTGTTGACGGCTTCCACCTGTCTTGGAATCCATGTTTAGCTTCAAGAGCTCATCTACTCTCACAACATTGCATTACCCTTTTTAAAGACTTTGGACAAGCCCTCTCATGTCTTGATAGCTCGATTTTTTCCCACGATGAATGAGGATAAAGATAGTACCTGCTTTTAGGTGGGGCGGGGATTTCCCGAGAAGGCGCATACAAAGCCCATGGCCTGTCCCCGGGCCACTACAAACACGGAACAAATGACAGCTCTCGTGGCTCTTGCCAGAGCCTCGAGAAATGACAGCCCAGGCAAACTTGAACCAGATCGTCATTGAGGGTCCTCAGTTGCAAGCAACAGGAGCTGCCTTTGGTGTATGGGGTAGGAAAGGAAGTTTTATTTTATCTTATTTTATTTTAAGATTTTATTTATTTTTAGAGAGAAGGGAAGGGTGGGAGAAAGAGAGGGAGAGAAACATCAATATGCGAGAGATACATTGATAGGTTGCCTCTTGCACGCCCCCTACCAGGAACCTGGCCCACAACCCAGGCATGTGCCCTGACTGGGAATTGAACCAGTGACCTTTTGGTTCGCAGGCCAGGACTCAGTCCACGGAGCCACACCAGCCAGGGCGGAAAGGAAGTTTAAAAATGACATTGGGGAGCCCGTGGTTACCCAGATTGTTGCGGGGAGGGGTCTGGAGAACTCAGTCTAAGCTTCCAGTGACAGAGCTCCAACACCCGCATGAGGAAAACACCCTGCCACTGCCACCAGCTTGACTGCACCCACAACAGTTTGCAATATCAATGTCACTGCAGCAAAAGGAACGCAGTCCTACAGCCCCTGTGCCTCCGCTCAGCTGTTGTCTTTGCCAGCTAGTGGAATTTTCCCAGAGCCTCGGAATGGCAGACCGTGTAGGTACATGTAAGCAATGGGCCTGGGTCACATGCCAGGCTTTAGTTGCAAAGGGAGCTGAGGACGAAATGTTCTGCTTTCTATATTTGTTTTGAAAGGGCCCTGAACACGGCAAAGGCATTCTCACGGGAGCATTTCAAATGTCTCCTACACAGGGCTTCTTGCTCTGCATGAGGAAGCACTCTTAGGTGGGGGCCCCCAGCCCCTTCCACACTGGGAGATTCCCTGGGCATGCTCCACTCCCTGGCAAAAGGTTGGGGGGGGGTGCTTTCTGCCCTCTCTTTTGCCCAAACCAGGTAGACATGGCATTGAAGGACATCGGTCATTTTGCTTTGTGCCCCTACAGGTGAAAGCCACAAGCTGCATCTCAGAGTGTGCTTGTCTACCAGCCTCACGCCGTGGCCTCGCTGTGGCTCTGCGGTTCCATCGCTTCACTACTTCTCACTCCTAGTTTGCCAAAGTCTATGCTGGGCACGATAGTAAACTGGGCAGAACTTCCTTAGTCAAGGACCTTGTGTTTCGTGTGGCAAATAAGCTAGAGATTGTGGAAAAAACCCAAGGTCTGTTTTGGATTAGAGAAACTTTTCAGACCAAAGGTCCTGTCTGACCAGTAACAACCTGTACGTCTGGCCCTGCCCAGAGCCTGGGACCAGTGCTGCCTTTTCAGGCACCAGATTTTAAGGCGAGGTCCCAGGGGGCAGGCAGGGCCTCTCCCCATGCCTTTCAGGGAGGCAGCTGCTTCTGGGAGAAGATGAGAGGGCGGGGCTGGAGGGTAAAAAGAGAAACACCGAATCCTCAGGGTCAAGGCCTTTTAAGAATTTGAGGGTGTTGTCTTTAGCGCGGTGGCCCCTAGAATAGCATCTGGCAGGCAGCAGGTGCTCGGTCAATGTCTGTTCTGTTAGGGAGGGAATCCCCTGTGGGAATGCCATGGGAAACTGTGGGAATCTCATGGGAAGCTGACCCTCCCCAACCGTCATCTGTACAGTATTGCTCCCATGGAACCAGGAGAAATGGGCAGTCACATGTGTCAACAGCAGTGGTGGATGGTCTTCCTAGCTTACTTGACTGCTAAGGGTTTCAGTTCTCTAGGCTTCAGGGATTTTTGGGTTTGTTTTTTTTTTTAAAGATTTTATTCTTTATTTATTTTTATTTTTTTAGAGAGAGGGGAAAGGAGGGAGAATGAGAGGGAGAGAAACATCGATGTGCAAGGGAAACATCCACTGGTTGCCTCTTATGTGCCCCCAGCTGGGGACCTAGCCTGCAACCCAGGCATGTGCCCTGACTGGGAATTGAACCCGTGACCTTCTGGTTCACAGGCCAGCATTCATTCCACTGAGCCACTCCAGCTGGGGTGGCTAGGCTTGTTTAGTATCGGTAAACTTGGTCGGTTTCTCACTCAAGAACATTGCACTTACCCTTGTACTTAAAGATGGAAAAATTAACTGTAAAAGTTAATCCCAGCACACCCATTCACGCTAATTATCTTATTTTAATCTCAGAGCCATCCTTGGAGGAATCGCTGTCCCATTTTGTGGATGAAGCCACTGAGGTCTGCAGAGGTCAACTAACTTGTCAAGGTCACAGAACTTGAAAGCATCCATGGCCTTGAGACTTCAAACTAGGGCCAGCTAGTCCGCAGGCTGTAGATCTCCAATGAGTCGGCCCCTCTGCAACTGGCTTCTCACCCAGGTTGGACAACACAGGGCTGCGAGTCAGTCCCATAAAGTGACCGAGGGCTGCCCGGTGCCCCTCTCCCCTCCCAGCAGTGGGAGGACTTGGCCTGGTGCCTTTAAACGCCAGTAGTAAATCAACTGCCACATTAATTCTGGGCTATCAGCATTTCTCCCCCGAAGAAAGTTGGAGGTAAGGAGACTAATGTCTCATCGATCTTTTCAATTGCCAGAGGGGTAGGAAGAGGAATACAATCCCATCTGTCAAGGTGGAGAAGGGCCCACCTGAAGGCAACGTGATTACTTTCTGGAGATCACAGTTTATCACTCTCCGGACAAGCGAATGTGAAATCAAGACTAACCTCCATTATGAGTGGATAGAAGCATCGATCAACAAAGTGAATGTCTACGGAAATGAGCAGGTTCTCTGGCTTGTTTCCTGCTTGTCCTTTCCCTAACACTTTGTATTTTTATATATACACATCCCCACAAAGAAAACAAGATCCACCCCTGACCCTCAAGAAATAAACATTTGTTGAGGATGGCTTTTGCCAAGTGCTGTTCTAAGTGTTTTATATTTACAATCCAGCAGCTTTCCAGGGTGACCTTACTAGCACCAGTTTACGGATGTGGAAATTGAGACTCAGAGACGTGAGTGACTTGCCTAAGGCGGCTCAGCTAGTGAAAGGTGAAGTCAGATGCAGCCTGGCCGCCCCGAGCCTGCCCTCAGCAGCCCATGGTACCTGCAGGTTTTTCAGCCTAAAAGGCAGCTCAGATGGCGCTGCTTTGAGACCCTTGTGCCTCCCCTCCGCTCCACTCACTGCTTCCTTGGCCGACCCTTTAGGGAGCCCTGCTGGCCCCACAGGGTTACGCTCTGTGCTTGGCGTAGAGGCTGAGCCCAGGCTGAAGGGCTGGGGCCTCTGGAGACCTCAGTCAGAGCGTCTGGACAGCTGAGGCTCCAGAAGGGGCGAAAGAGTGGGCAGCGGGTGGCGGCGGTCTCCGCACACAGGGGGACAGATTCTCAGCAGTCGGAACTGGAACATCCGGAGTGTCCAGCCGCAACACGGGCTGTGGCGGCCACCGACCTGAGGAAAGGCCACGGCCATGGGTTAGGAAGCTTAGCCGGCAAAATCTAGAGACCACAACAGTGTGATTTCAAAAACCCAGGAAGGAATGTGCACACTCACAGTTCTCAGCGCTAAGTTCTCATTCCTTGCTTCAACCAGGAGCAGATGCACCCCCTCCAGAGGAAAGAGCCCCCAGGCTAGTGCCGTCCCTTGCTCCCAATACAAAGGTCACTCGAGGGCTGCCGTTTTTATCCTCTGTGGCTGGAAATAAGTTTTCTAATTAATGTCACTTTGGATCTGCCAGAGATGGCTGCTCTGTGGCAGGGCTGTTTGCGGGTTATTTCTGTGATCGATGCTGGTGACATTTAGAGTCTGTCAGGGAGCTAGGTCACAGACGCCCCATGAAGTGGGATGGGGGCAGTCTGGAAATGCCATTCCCCAGTCAGGGCGGAATCAGAGACGAGTCTGGAGTGTGGATGGAAAGACCTGGGATCTTTTCAGCTCCTCATGGGAGGAGGGGCAGGCAGGAGTATGGGAAGTGCTGACCTGACCTGGCGCTGTGCGGGGACTGCGAGAAGGGCTGTGAAGAGAATCATATGAGAGTCAGGAAGGTTTTTGCCCAGGTTTCCTCATGTAAAATGTTGCCTGTAGATTTTACTATCTAGGACGTACATGAAAGGAAGCAAATAAGAAAGGAAGCATTCTTCCTTTCTTCCTGCCATTCCTGGGGTTTGAAACGTGTGCCACAAACCGCCTTTTGTACTTACCAACAGTCCACCCATTAACCATAAGGCTGATCTCAAAAGTGAAAAGGTTTTTGTTTTTAAAGATTTTATTTATTTATTTTCTTTCAGAGGGCGGGGAAAGGAGGGAGAAAGAGAGGGAGAGAAACATCCACGTGTGAGAGAAACATCGACTGGTTGCCTCTCGCATGCCCACAACCCAGGCCTGTGCCCTGAGCAGGAATCGAACCCAGGACCTTGTGGGACACCAGCCAACCTACTGAGCCATACCAGTCAGGGCACAAAAGTGAAAAGGTTTTTGAATTCCCCCACCCGAAAGTGATCCTCACCCTGACACCTATAGCCCTTTGTACGTTACTATTCAAGCACGATGTTCAAACATTTCAAAACATGGCTTTCGTGAGGTATGGAATGGACAGGTGTCAAAGTTTAGTGACTCCTGCACGAGGGAACCAGCAAGATGGTAAAGCTGGTTCAAAGAGCGTTTTGAGGAACTGGATATGAATAAGCATTTAAAACGAAATGTCTTGTTCTGGCTGGTGTAGCTCAGTGGACTGAGCGTCGGCCTGCAAACCTAAAGGTCACTGGTTTGATTCCCCAGTCAGAGCACATGCCTGGGTTGCAGGCCAGGTCCCCATTAGGGGGAGCATGAGAGGCAGCCACTCTTTCTCTCCCTCTCTTTTGCCTCCCTTCCCCTCTGTCTAAAAAATAAAATAAATAAAATCTTAAAAAAAAGAAAAGAAATGTCTGAGTAAAACTTCTAGCTTAGGAAATGAAACTGGTTGTCCTCATGTGTATTGGCAAATGATTCTGGACAAGAGTGCCAAGATCAGTTAATGAAGACATGACAGTCTTTTCAACAAAAGGTGTTGGGGAAATGGAACACCCACACGCAATAGAATGAAGTTGGGTTTTTACCTTAGACCATATACAAAAATTAACTCAAAGTGGCTCAAAGGCCTAAAGAGAAGAGCGACAACTATAAAACTCTTAGAAGAAAACAAAGAACAACAATCAAACCCAGGATTTGGCAATGATTTCTTAGATACGACACCAACAGCACAATAGATAAATTGGACTGCAGCAAAATTAAAAATTTTAACATCATAGGGCACTGTCAACAGAGTGAAAAGACAACCCGTGGAATGGAAAGAAACATTTGCAAATCACGTACCTGATAAGGGGTTAAAATTCAGAATATATAAAGAGCTCCCACAGTTCAACAACAAAAAGGTCAAAGAACCTGATTAAAAAATGGCCAAAGAACTTGAGTAGACATTTCTCCAAAGAAGACATCTAAGCGGCCCATAAGCACATGAAAAGATGCTCCATATCACTAGTCACAAGGGAAGGCAGACGCGAACCACAGTGAGACGCCGCCTCACATCCATTAAGATCAGAAGCGTAAAGATAGCGTTGGTGAGGATGCGGAGAAATGGGAGCCCTTGTGCACTCTGGTGGGAGCGTAAAACGACTCAGCCACTGTGGAAGGCAGCCCGGCGGTCCCTGAAAAAACTAAACACAATGATAGAATCCAGCAATTCCACTGCTAGGTGTGCATCCAAAAGAACTGAAATCAGAGTCTCGAGAGATACTCGTAGACCTACATTCACAGCTACGTTGTTCATGACGGCCGAAAGGTGGATGCAACCCAACTGTCTGTCCACAGATGAACAGGGGAGCAAAATGAGGTATATGCACACATTGGAATATTAGTCAGCCTTGCAAAGGAAAGCAGTTCTGACACATGCTACAACATGGGTGAGCCGTGAGGACATTATGCTAAGTGAAATGAACCGGTCACAAAGACAAATAATATGTGGTTCCCCTTAGATGGGGTACCTTGAGCCTTGAGTAGTCAGACTCTCAGAGGCAAGGAGTAAAATGGTGGTTGCCAGGGCTGGAGGGCAGAGGGAACGGGGAGTTATTTTTCAATGGGCTACAGAGTTTCAGTTTGGCCAAGAAGAAACGCTTTCTGGGGATGGATGGAGGTGATGGCAGCATAGCAATGTAAATGTACTTAATGACGCTGAACTGTATACTTAAAAATGGTTAAGTTAGTAAACTTTTGTGTTGTGTGTATTTTACCACAACGAAAAAAAAAATGAAACTGGTTAATGACCTACAGGGCAATTAAATAATCAGTCTTTGGCGTTACCTTTTCTATTGGATGTAAATGGTTTATGTCCTTACTGGACTTGATCTGCATGTTACTGTGTAACTTCACAGAATCTGAGCTCTTAATTAATGGTGAATAGCCAAGGCACACGGGGATACGGTCCCCTAAGTCATTAAGTAAACCTTGGGTGGGCTTGTGAAACAATGGCTGAATGACGTCAAAGGACACACTGTCCCTCTTGTGGTCTTATTTCCAGGACTCGGATGGTTAGTAGTATTTTTTAATGTCACAGTCATTTACGTCCTTGTTCTTCCAACGAGTCCTTTGAGAGCAGGGGCTCCATCTCACTCATCTTTGTCACCTCACTCATTCTGGTTTGTTGAATAGAACTGAAACGAGGAGCGATGTGGTCGCATCGGTCAGGAGCAGCAGACCCGTGTTTCCATGTGTCCGTGACCATGACCAGTCCTGTGGCTTTTTGATATTCTCGCCCATCAGATGAGGACCTCACACCTGAGTCCTGGGCTCTGTGCCAGGCACTTGCCGGGGGTTGGGGGGTGCTGTCTCATCGGGTTTCCTTCCAGCTCTAAAATGCATGGATTCCAGTTTGGTCTCATCGTCCACACAAGAATGGAGTTACTCAAGCTGTTTCCCAAGGAGTGGATGCAGATGCGTTAAGCGAGACATAAAACAAATAAATGAAAGAACCTTTTTCAGGCTCACGCGACAGACAGGAGCATTTTTCTTCTCGCTTTTCTTGGAAGCGCCACACTTGATGCCACATGGCATCTGTGGCCCTGGCTCCTGGACTGGGGACGTGCTGTTTTGCAGCTTTGCTAGAGAGGGAACAGCTGTGGCTCGCTGGTGGCAGGAGCATCTCCCCCCAAGATCAGGGCTGGGGGAGGGTGTGTGTGTGTTGGGAGGTGGGTTCAGCAGGCCCCAGAGGGAAACTCTGCAGCCTTCCAGTCTGCCTTGCAGAAGAAAGCAAGTTACTGTCCTATTACGTATTCATGAGACTCTTATTGCTGTTTTCAATTAATTTCTTGACAGCTCTGGCTGCTCCTCTTCTTGTTTTTCTTAGGACGGGAGGGTGCCGGGTGATCCATTAGGAATGTGAAATGATGCTCCCACTTGGGAGCTCCGGGGATCTCTGGCTGACATTAACTTGCGTGCTCTGCAGCGAGGCTTACATGGCAGTGGGGGGCCAGGACTGCTCCTTTTGGCAGGCGCTGCTGGGCCGCTGTGAATGTCGCCACTATTTTTTCCCATGGTGTGCAATGTCCCCAAAAGCCTTTGGAGCCATGCTCAGTCTCATCCCAGTGCCTCCCTGTGTCCTTTGACAGTGGATGTCACCAACTTGCAGGCAAATCCATCTATCGGCCCCCTGCCAGCCTAGCTTGGCTCCCCACTTGCACGCACTTGCACAGTGTTTCAGAGAGCACATGTCCCTGGCTGCGTCGGGAGACCGTGTCCCAGACTCTGGAGTGTCTGTGCACATTAGTTATGGCCACCAAGGGGGCTCGGGTCTGGCTGATTGGAGACCTGAAGGTGTCTGCTGTTCTCCACTCCCTATGCCTGAGTTGGAGGTGCTTCTGGGCACTTTGGTGGCAAGTGTGCCATGTTCTGGGCTCCCCCAAGCTGCTTCATGTCCCCTCTACAACCTCGGTTTCTGCAGAGGAACCCAAAATCTCTTCCTGGCGCCACAACCATCTTCTGCTGGCTGCTAAACACCCTTGCTCTGAAAACAATAACCAACTACCATAAAAGCGATAGGCGTGGCTTCTTTGTCTAGGCATGTACCGGGTGATTTAGGGAGAGGAAACAGATGCTCAGGGAAAATAAATTATTTGTCCAAGGATACCAGCTAAAAAGAGATGGAATGGGACTCTATCTGAGCATAGTTCTGAATAATCCCCAAGCTCAAGTTCTTTTTTAACTTTTCCTTTTCCACCCTTTTATAATTATTTAAAAGTAACGTTTACTGCCCTGGCCAGTGTTGGTCTGTTGGTTGGAGCATTGTCCTTGTGCCAAAAGTTCGCTGGTTCGATTTCCAGTCAGGGCAGATACCTCAGTTGCAGGTTCGAACCCCGGTCGGGGTACATATGGGAGGCAATCAGTTGATGTCTCTCTCTCTCATCAATATTTCTCTCTTTACTTAGTTTTATATTATAAAAAGAACACATGCTCAAAGAGAAAATGTTGAAAAATGTACAAATGTATGAAGACAAACAAACTAGCACAACCAACAAATAACACCAAACCCAAGGCCATTAGCATTTATTCCTACTTGCCAGGATGAAATATTAACATTTTAGCTCCTTTCTTCTTCATCTTTTTTCTCCCTGAGGATGTGTGCGCACACAGGTGCAAAATGGAATCACATTGTCCGTTCTTTTTTCTCTCAGCTTTCTCCACCTGACAGGATAACGTTAATATTTCCCACATCGACATACGATCTTCAGTCCCATCCAAGGCAGGTTCTGCCCAACTTTGTTTTCTTTTGTGTCTGGTCACGTGCCTCCTTTCTGGGGACACTGAAGTCCTTTCCAGCAGATCGAGCTGGTTTGTACCCAAGGGACTTGCTTCGTGAGTGACACATACCCCCTTTGTCTGTGAACCTGCCAAACTCTGTCCAGGGCGGACCTGCCATCATGTTCAAGGCTCATCCTGGAGAGAGAGGGACAGGGAAGGAGGGAGGGGCCACCCATCCTGGGGAGGGCGGCCTTCCCAGGGGGATGCTTCCGAAGGTGGTGCGACCTTTGGGAAACAATTCTCAAAGTGACGTTTCACGGGCTTGTATATGCAGCCCATGGCCTCTGCCCAGGATGGCGAGGGTGGGGTGACCTCCCTAGAAAGGCAAGGTCTCCAGGGTTCAGCCCTGGCTTCTTTGCCAAAAGGTTAAACAACAACAACAAAAAGCAATTTTTTCCATGAAGGGTAGGGATGGGGAAAGCTGGATGGGTCCCGCCCCTTCCATCACCCACAGCCCACAGTTCTGACAGGCAGGGCTGGGAGTCCCGCTGCGTGACCTGACCGGGAGGCTAAAGTCGTCGCTCGAATTCATTTCTGTGATGGAGGTGAAGACACACACCCGCGGCCTCCCACTGGGAGCTGAAGCTCCTTTGACCCTGAGCCTGCGGCTGTTATCTGCCTCATTGATATTTTCCTGTGTACGTGGATTACATCAGAGTAGAGTCCCTGGTTAGAATATACAGGGCACGCGTGCTAACGCGTTCCCATCTGTCCGCGCGACAGACGTCAGTCAGCGTCGGCACCCTTCTTCACGGAGCAGACTCACGCACGTCTCTGGGCAGCCAGGACGATCAGTCAGCCTCGGTCTGCGGAAAGAGACCCTTTGCCCTCCCTGGGCTAGTTTACGATCACAGGAAGGAATCGCAGGCCGAGTTCCCATTGGATTGAACCTTTGGTTGGGACGGGGGCGGGGAGAGGGAGGACATTGAGCTAAAGAGCCAGGGGGCTTTTTTCTGGTCCTGCCATTTTCTGATTTAAGACGAGATGTGTCCCTGCACACATTGTCACAAGCCATCTCCAAGCCTGCCTGTCCTCCTCCAGCCTGGGACTCTCCCCACCTCCGGGCAGGGCAGCTTGAAGCGGGGGACAGGGGAGCCCTTCCTCCCCAGAGCAGGCAAGGGGCAGAGCTCTGTCCCGGGGCCGCATTGCGGGCCCATGCCTGCGGGTCATGTGTCCCTTGGCCACCCTGCTTCCCGAGAACCCCTACTTTAAAAAACCCACCTGTGCCACCCCAAACCCTGCTGATCTTGTTCTCTAAGAACAGGCATGTTTAGTCATTAAATCCAACATGGGGAAAAAAAGAAGGCGGTAGTAAATGTCCCTGTGTTAGGGAAGGTCCTCCCAATCTGCCACCAAGAGAACTATTTGTTTTTCATTTAACTGCTTTTATTTATTTTAGTGAAATATTTCAAATGTATAAAAGTGCGCGGATTAAAGAATACTATGAAAGCCCTCACCCACATATTCTCCGCAGCTTCAGAAAGAGAAGGGTTATTCTTTAATGAGAAGAAGAGCGATGTAGCTGCCGAACGGGGCCAGGGGCTCCTGGGGGCTCCCCGGGAGGATGCGGCTGCCGTCCCTCAGTGGGGAATTGGCCCGCACAAACTTATTGTGCATGGGAAGCTTTGACTGTCACTGTTCCCACTGCAGCTTCTGTTTATTGCCTTGTTCAATCAGCACCCTGTGGGTGAGCCCCTGGCTCCATGTCCCGACCACGGGCAGGCGCCCCCAAAGCTCTGACGCTCCCTCAACTTCCTGTTTGACCATCCTGAATTTCTTCCCCAAGTGTTTCCATGGCTTGTTCGTGCGAGGCATTATGGAGCTCGGCGGTGCTGCCCAATGCCATTTGCTTCCTCCTGGCAGCTCACAGACCCAAACCCCTGGTAAATCGTTTGGGTTTGTAATAGCAGGGCTCCGAGGGGCAGAAGGGCTAGATCAGGCCTTGTGCTTATATTAGCTTTTGCAGGTGGGTGGGCTGCTGGGATGAGAAGATGAGAGACACACGGAGCTGGGCTACCTTTCAGAGGGTTGGCTCACTGAGCGACCTGCCTCACCAGGGACGTGGGCTTTGCTCCGCAGCCTGGGGGGCTGGGACCTCGCTCCGTCCGCAAGGACACAAGCTGCACTTGAAGCCTTGTCGCAGTAATTATTATTATAAAGACCACGTGGGGTGCTGCCCACTAAAGACCCCAGTGGTAGTCCACACCAAAGCACACCTGACTCCATTCCTCCTGCAGGTTTCCAGTGAGGTCACCTGGCTAGGTTGTCCCTTGCAGAGGCGGATTTAACGGCGGACACCCCGGGCCACAGCTTCTGAAGGGCCCCGCAAAACCTCAACTTTACACCTTTTTCTAATGACACCAAGTTTGGTTTCATATGTGCAATTTTCATTATGTACAAGTTTACAATCAGCCTTAAAACATGGTAGCATGTTTAAATATTTTCTTCTGTGCCCGGGGCCTCAACTGACCTTAATCCACCTCTGGTCCCTTGGCCAAAGGGCCGCAGATCCTCTTGAGAGACCTCTCTACAAGACTCTCTCCTTCTGGCCCAGGTGACTGTCTCATCACCCGTCCCCTGGCCTGGGGGATAGGAGATCCTCCACCTGCTGTTATGGGTCCAGGGTCCCCTGCAACAGCCCTGGCGCTTAGCCTGCATTGTGCCCACGTCTTTGTAAATACCCTCCGTGCATTACCCCGATTCCAAGCGGCCTCCCTGCCCTCCGACTCGGCGGCACCTGCCCGCTTACCTGGGACTAATTAGAGTCCAAGGGGGCTGAGCCGGCCCTTTGTCTCTGGGAGCTCCCTGCCCTGCCCAGTTTGCGGCCTCTGCCACATCAAAGACATCGCTGGGCTCCCAGGGAGGGGATGGCTTTGACATTTACAGGGAAACCAGCAAGTTAATGAACCAGAGAGACTTCCGGTGCCTGGGGAATCCTCTTATGGGAAGAAGAAATCATCCCAGACAGGGATGTCCGGAGATTTATTGGAAACATCGAGCCAAGGGCACGGACTAACCCCGCGCTTCTTTATGATGCGATCTCATGACTTGGACAGGCAGGGGGCTCTGCGCATGCCCTGGGAGAGGAGACCCCAGTCCTGCCGCCTCAGACAAGGAGCCTCACCTGAGCAGGATGGCAGGGGCACTGAGCTCTCCTTTCCAGAACAGCCCCTGGGTCTTCCAAGAAGTCAAAGCCCACGCGCTCTGAGAAAGTGAACTCACGTGGAACGCCACAGCTGAAGTGGGAGCTTCTCTGTCAGACAGGGTGGGGAAGCCCTTTGCTGGGTCTCACTAGCGTGGGGGGTCCCCCTTCCTCCAGGACAGCCCCCGAGGCACAGCATCCGAAAACCCCTTATTTTGTAGAGGAGGAAGATGAAGTCCCAAGGCGCTGAGTGACATCTGGCTTGGCTGCCTCCGGAAGCAGTGCCTGAGGCCAAGTCCTGGTTGCTAGTGGTTTATCCCGGAAGTGATTCCAGCAAACTGGAGGGAGGAGTGGGGGGAGGGGCAAGCAGGCAGGGATTGCCAATAAGGGGCGTGTTCTCTGGGTGGGGGCTGGGTTATTTCAGGACCTTCCAGGTTTGAGCACTGTCCACTGGTTCTCTTCTCCCTGGCTGAGGGGTCCCCAGGGCCGGGTGGGGATTAACTCCCTGGCCTTGCAGGCTGAGCTCCTGCGGGGCACAGAGGCCTTGGGGCCCCAAGGGGGACGCAAAGTGGCCTTGTGCAGGTAGACGCTGTCAGCATAGGTGCGTCTGAGCGCACGGGGAACTTCCTACCCTCAGCTGCTCCTGAAATCAGAGACGGGCCCAGGGCACATGGCTTCTGTGTGCCTGTTAGTGGAGCCTGTTACGAGGGACTTCTCCCAGGTTCAGGACGTGAACGAGCTGGGCTCTGCAGCCCAGGGCTCCACCCGCAAGAATAGCGTAGGGGCTTTGCACATACGTACGAAGATGCACACGATTTGACACAGGCATAAAACCGCAGACAAGCCTCCCTGTCTGTTTCTCACACACACACTCATTCACTGGACTCTTAGCATTTGGAAGGTTATGGAAACAGAGACCAACTGAGAAAGGCAAACGCTGTCTGTTTTGCCAGGACTGTGTAAGAATCCTGTCCTGCGTATAGACTGCTCGATAGCAGGTCGTGACATCCAAAGGGGCCACAGAGCCTCGTCACGGGCGTGGTTACTGCTTCCAGACCTGCCCACCTGCTCTCTGGCTGAAAATGGGCCTGCCCTGGGCAGGGGACAGGGAGGGTTCTGGGCTCTGCCGTCTGGGGCTTGAGGGTCTAGGAGCCGATGGGTGACAAGGTGGTGGCAAGGGGAAAACTTGCGGGCTGTCTGGGAGGAAGGTGGCCAGGAGATTAGCAAGCTGGACTTCTGGGCAGGACCTGGGGGCTGGTGGGGCAGGGGGCCTAGGAAATTGCCCCATCCCTCTTCTGGTTAGGAAGATGTTAATAGACGGGGTGCTGAAGATGGTGGGGGGTGGGAGTTCCAAGTGTCAGGATCAAATGAGTAATGAAAGCAGGGAGATTCAGGAATCGCGGAGGTTCGTAGGTTCGGCTACTGAGGGTGGCCGTGCCAGTGCCTCAGTGGGGACGCAGCGGGAAGACCGAGGCCGTGGGCAACCCTGCACTGTAGCTGCCCAAACACTTCGGGCACCTTCCCTGCATGCGGTCAGAGTCGGTTCCACCGCGGTGCCCTTGCAGGCAGGTGCAGGTGCGGGAAGGCAGCCCTGCGACCCCAGAGCCCACGTGTGCCCCTGTGGGGACGAGGCGGCAGGGCGAAAGCGGCTCCAAGCTGGGCCTGCTTGGCGTCAGCCCCAGATCTGGCGCGGGGGCAGCACTTTCTCTGCTGGGCCATTCTGTGGTCCAGCTCTGGGCAATGCCCTTGGACGCTTAGTTCCATCCTGTTTCTCAAGACTTCAAACCATTCAACGAGGTGCTAAATAGACTTTATTCACTTCCCTTTTTTGCCTCAGCTGGCCAGGCTGGATTCTGTTATTTTGCAACTAAGAACAGGGGCAATATTAGTGGATTTAAGGGTGAAGGGTGAAGAAAGGGATAGAAGGCGGGGCATGCGTGTGGGAGGTGCCAGTGAGTTTTCGGTGCGTGGCACCCAGGGGACTGCAGGCTACGTGGGCCAGGGGTCTGGGGTGCCTCAGTGGGGG
>PVJD01017412.1:0-17620 GCA_004026545.1 Mormoops blainvillei | reverse complement strand
TATATACATCAACAGATTCTTTCGACTCTGCCTTAAAAATGTTTCCAGACTCCACCCACTTTTCTCTACCATGACTTTGCTTTGAGACACCACCATGTCTTTCTAGATTATCCCAGTAGCATCTTAACTGGTCTCCCTGTTTCTGCCCTTGATCACTTAGTCATTCATTGAAAAAATATGTGCGTTCTTAAATATGTGCCAGCCATTTCTCCGGGTACTAGCAATTCTGCAGTGAATAAAACAGGTAAAAACCCTTGACCTCCTGGAGCTTTCATTCTGTTCCCAAAGCACCAGTCAGACTGATCTTTCAAATATAAGTCAGTCGTGTCTCTCCTTTGATCAAAATCCTTAGATTCACCTGCCTGTGCTAATAGTCTCTACATGTAACTGAAGAAGAGGAAAAGTCAGGTTTTACCATTGAAGTGCCTGGGTCTCAACTGAATGCTGTCATGCCACATAGTTCAGTTTGAACGTGGATTTTAAAGTGGGAGAAAGGGCGGTGGACAAATAGTTTCTAGCAAGTAGGAATCTAGAAACAAAGCACCACACTGAAGACTTCAGAGGCATCTGTATGGTATAGTGATCGTTCTGACAATGGTTTCTTAACCACCTGCCTGTCTTTCTGCTCCTTCTACCTTTTTTTGCCAGATGTGTTGGGCAAATTGAGCTCTCAAAGCACACTGAAACATCTGTTAAATGAATGTGAGGTTTTTAATTGAGATATAACGTACATGCAGTAAAGTGCCACCTGATTAATTTTTGCATGTGTGTGTTCCCTGTCTCGGTCTGTGTCATCTTCCCAGTGTAACCAGTGCTCTAGCTTATGTCACGGTGAAGCCAGTTTTCCCTGTGTGTGAACTCTGTTGATGGAAGCTTTTATATCTGGTTCCTTTCATGCAGAATTAGGTGCGAGAGTCCTCCGTGCTGCCGCGGGTAGCTGTAGGTTGTCATTGCTGTGTAGCATTCCATCCTGTGCAAATACAGCTGAGTAATAGTCCATTGTACTAATAGTCCATTGGTCTGTTCTACTGTTGATAGATATTTGGGTTATTTCCTATGTGGGGTATTATGAATACCATGTCATTTGTTAGACATAAGAGTTCATTTCTCCTTTCACTTGGCAGTACTGTTGCTGGGCCACAGGATATGCTGACAGATACGGACCTTTAGGGTGTAGTGCAAACGGTAAAGTTGCCTGCAGAGGGTTTTGAGACGTCTTCCTGTATTCAGCGGGTCTGAGCTGCTGCCTGACCTGTTGTTATTCATGTTGTTGTCTTCCCGTTGCTCTACCCCAAGCCACAGTGTTGAACAGAAGTAACGCTTAGCACACAGAGACAAGGCGATACTGTGCTAGATGAGTGTCGGCAATCCTTGGATTAAGAGGGAAATTCTCCAGTGATCTGTTACCACAGGATATGGTTTTCTTACCTCCATTGAAGGGAGTAGGAAACAAAACATGATGGAAAATCCTATTCCGAAGTAGCAAATGTTTAGGCTAAAGAATTAGCTAGGCACGAAAGAGCTAACAATTATTTGGTTTCATTCACAATACTGAGCACTAGCAGTACAAGGTGATGGACGACATAAATAGAGCTTACCCTGCGCGCAGAGGCAGACCAGCGACCGCGGTTTGCTGCGAGGGGCAAAGCTCTGTAAGGACAAAGCCCGGCTTTCATACACAGTACACGGGCTCCTCTCTGAGCTGTGTGAGCTGCCGACGCAGGACGCGTGGGGCTTCCGCGCACCGGGCAGTTCCGCAGCGCCAACTGGCTCTCCTGCAGCTTCACTCAATTCCAGCACTGTCGCCAGGGAGATAGTGTCTGATCCCACAGGTTAAGGGCTCAGTCCCACAAGACTGCTTCCACTTCAGATTTCAGTCACGGGTCCAGGTTGTTACCTGTGCTTCTAACCAGTGGGCTATAAATGGTAGGTTTCCCAGCCCCCTCTTCCGGTTCAGTTAATTTGCTAGAGGGAACAGCATGAGCAAAGATCTGGAATCTAGCAAAAGAGCCAGACACACACAGGAACTTAGAAAAATTAAAAATTTACCGAGCCTAAAGCATAGTGTTTCGGGGGAGAGTAGTAGCAAAAGGCGAAGCTGGAAATACAGTCGGACACCAGACGATGAAAAGCTTCAAAATAGTAACAGCCGGTATTGCTGAGGAGCTGACCTCTGCAGGCTGCGGGCTGGCCACACGCCATGGGCCACCTCATTTAGTGCTGGGCACCCCTGCAACACAGCCACGTTATTACAGGTGATAAAGTGGAGGCTCGGGAAATTTAAATAATTGTCCCCAGCTACAGACCTATGAAACAACAGGCCCAGTCCTTATCTAACTGAGCGAAAGCCCATTCGTCTAACCACTCCTGGAGATATTACTATATAAGCCGCACTTCATCCTCCTGTGAGCTCAGCTGCTTATATGTGATTGTGTTGTGTTTCGGATTGACTTAAATCAGCCCGTGTTCCTTAAATGTTTGCAAACATAGAACTGGTATAAATTCTGGGTACGTATACTGCCATTTATCAAAAGAAATCTACCAGTTAATACAAATAAAACTATAATACTATTAAAATTAAGTAGCATAATTTAATGGGACGGATGCTACCTTGCTGACACTGTCGCTCACGAGCAGCGAGCACGGCCCCGAGCGTGAGGCGCGGCTCCATGGAGGACCCGATTCCCCGGGCCTCCTGCCTCCCCGACTGCCAGAACCCATGGCGCCGGTGGGCTCCATTTGGAGTGAGGACATCTTGCACATTCAGTCCAGTGGAAGTAGTGCTGCCAACAGGATTGTACATGTGTAGGCTCTGAAATGCAGTCTCTCTGTTAATGCATCCTGAATTCAAAATATTAGGAATGGTCCATACTTAGTAAAATGAGACTCAGTCTGACATGCAGCTTGGTCTGTGAATGAGCGCGGGGAGGCATGTGGCTGTGAGGGGAGCGTTTGCTGGATTTTGAGGGTTGCTGCAGTTAACGCTTAGCAGAAAGTCTTTTCTTACTTTTGTATTTTTGCTTCTTCACAGGAGTTGGCACCAGGAATTATTACAGAAAGATTGGCTACAGATTACAAGGCCCGTACATGGTAAAGACGCTAAAATAATGGCCACAACAGTCCTCCTTGATGCAGTGTCTCTGGCAGGAAAGAGATTCCCGGTGTCTTGACTACTTAACAGAGAGGCTGAACAGAGCAATTGGACCTACCCTGTCCCCTTGGCAAGAAGCTCCACCTTCCTCCTGCGCCTGTGGGACTGGCAGCTACTTTCCAGGCGGGACCAGTGTCTGATGACCCAGTGCGGAGCCACTGTGCCACCCTCTGCTGTTGTTCTCAAGGAGTCACTTCAGTTTTCAAGGCTTAAGTCATGTATCCAGTTTCTAAATTCTGCATGAGGCCGGCAAATGACTTAAACACACTGACAAAAGCAAATAAACTAGGTATTGTTATTTGAGGAGCCAAGTTAGGAGTAAGTTATTTATATGCTATAGGGACAAAAAGTCAGTTGTTTCATTGCAAATCATTCTGGTTTCTGTGCTGATGTTTGCAGTAGCCATGCGATGTGAGGGAGGACTTGAGGTGTGTTTGTGTTTCAAGCTGAAACCAGCCTTTTTCATACGCGAGTCTGCCATCTACACTGGGCCACTGCGAACATCCTTAACTTCAGCTTTTCCTCTGAACTTCTGCTCTCTTGACCACTGCAAAACCACATGGACACTTAATGCCCAGAGAAACACTTGGCTTCTCCTGTCTGTCCCCAGCAGGCAGGGTCCGGCATGCTTAGGACTTAGGGGCTGTGGCCGTAAGTCAAGATTTCCTCCCACAGGAGCTGTTTCCTGCATTTTAATTCTTTAGGATGAATTTTGGGTCCTGGCTGGCATGGGTGGCTCAGTTGGTTGAGTGTTGTCCCACAAAATGAAAGGTCGCAGGTTCGGTCCCAGGTCAGGGCACGTATGAGAGGTAACCAATTGCTGTTTCCCTCCCTTTCTCCCTCCCTTCCCCTCTCTCTAGAAATAAATCGTCAAATCTTTTTTTTAATGAAGAATTTTGGTTTTAAATGGAAACAGATTAAAAGTTCAATTCATATATGAAAGCAAAAAATAAAATAATAAGCAGAACAGGCCCAAATCCAAAACTAGGAAAGGGACAGGCCGTGGACCTGTCTCTTGGTAGGTTCCCAGCCACCTGCTAGGACGGCTCAGCCAGGAGAGGGTCATTTCCCAAGGGCGCCGCGTGGCCATGTGCCCCGTGGCTTCTGTGCCATCCTACAAAGTTTTACCAGGTGGACCCGTTTCTCCTGAAAGGTCTGAAAACTAAAGCCCTTAACATACAAAGAAGACCCATGCAAGGGTTTTCCTCTCCCTGCAGCTGCACTGACATTTGCCCCAGATTCCCGGGTTTGAGGTTCCTGGCAGCGGCACCACTCACTTCTGTCCGCCACTCCGCTAACCTGCCACGAGGCACGTGGCGTCGCCATTCTCAGGGGCTCTCTGTGGAGCCACAAAGGCTTTCCATGGGTGTTGTGTAGGGAATTTAGCTACTTCTCAGTTGTGTTTGTTTTCCCTTTAAAAATAAAACTATTAAACTAATAGAGCGTGTACCATAATGGCTGGCACCACACGTCACTGGAGCTAGAGTGGGGAGTGTGCTGGCCCAGGTGTCCTCTTCCTGCGGTGTGACCTTGAGTCACTGCACAAGCCCCTGGGCCTCCAAGCTCTCGTTGGGCCTGTTTACTCAAACGTGTCCAAATGTGTAAGGTGCAGGCAAGTCCTTTGTAAAATTATAAAAAGGCACTCATGTGTCAGGTTTATTTTAAAATGACAATTTAAAGTAAGAGTTTAAGTTGTCTAGGAACGTGCCCATTTCTCATGGATAACAGCCGCTATTTCATCTGGATTTTCATCTCAGCTCAGGAGAGCACCTACCTCTTTCCAGCGCAGGAGAGCACCTACCTCTTTCCAGCTCGTCCCCAGCCTTCCTGGCAGTCCCCCAGCCTTGTGCAAAGATGCAGGACATCAGCTTCACCAGGAGTAGAGCTCCCGCAGCCTTTCTGTCACCAGAAGCTTCCGCTTCTCTCCTGACTGCCAAGGACTTTTCCTGGCATTCATGGGACTTGGCACTTCCACAGCCTGGCTGGCCTGACCTCCCAGAGGTGTGCTCCTCGTACAACAGGCCACCTCGTAAGAAGGCCCAGTTAGGCGCAGTCCCACCGGCCTCTGCATGAAGCCTTTAAAGCTGCAGCAGTGTTTCTAATCCGTGTTAAACGACGTGTTTGCAGCCACCTCAAATCCAAATAGCTCTGCTTAGTTCAAGTTCTTGTGAAATCACCTGGAGAGTATTAAAAAAGAAAAAAAAAGCCATATCAAAAACAGATGGAAATCTATTTGAATAAAAAATGAGATTTTTAAAAAATACATTATCGCCCAGTGAAAAGATAAAGCTCAGTTTCTCAAATGGAATGAATGAACCCCTTTTGAAGGGAATATTTTTCACCGACTCAAAAGAATACTGAAAGATACCGTTTAAACACCAAAGCCTGTTCTCTGGAAACCTCTTTCAAGTTGCAGATTTCCATTTCCAAACTTTAAGAGTACCATTTCATTGAAAACAAACATTTGTCCATAAAGTACTCACAGGCCCCTCAGTTTATGGAACACCCACAATCTAGGTCCCGAAACCCGGGCTCCTCTATTGACTCAGGCTCTGTGGGCAGGTCCCCTCACCTGGAGTGACCACTTCCCATTTGTTACCCCTGCCTCTCGGGGTTAGGGCAAGGGTCAGAGGCGCGGTCCCGTTTGAGAGACGTCGCATCGCAGACCGTGACCTGAGAGACGTGCACCCTCAGGCAGCGGCTGTGAGGACTGAAAGAGGCCCCATATGTAACCTGAGGACGGGACCCGTGGAACAGAAAACGCACCAGAAGTACTAGTTGTTACTAATATCTGACAAGGGCAGTATTTGGCCCGTTTTAACGAAGTTTCTTACTTGCAATAAAATCTGATTTTTTGCTGGGATCTGAATTTTGCTAGAAGCCAATGTCAGGAGAACGTGTCTGCTGCTCTGAGACCTTTGCGCCCACCCTAGTCTAGTTGGTCCTTCTATTCCATTCGTGTAAGTCTAGGGTTACAGATGGTCAAATCTATGCTTTGACAAGCAAGAGACTAGCTGAGACTCTGCAATGGCAAAAAGCATTTTAAAATACCCCCGTAGTTCTAGGGGCTTCCCAGAAAGTTGTCCAACATCAGTATGGACTGCCGATCCCCACTGTGTGCTCTGGCAGCTGTGTCTGCTTAGGGGGCTCCGAGGGCTGGGGGTCGGACAGGCGGTGCCACATTTCTCTCTGTTAGAGTGGTGTATGCCAGCAATACATTTGTGAGGGAGTTCCAAAAACTAGATATACAGGCTTTTTAAAGAAACTGATCTTAACAGACAAGTCATCAGATACGTGCCTGTAAAAAGTAGCAAAGCAGCTGCTTTTCTACATCCAAATGTGCAGTGTTAACTCCTACCTCTGTCTCTCCGCCTGCCTCGAAGAGCCCCCGTGTCCACCCAGGAAACTCCTCCTCCAGGGAGGAAGCTACAGTCCCCTGTACCAAGTCACACTGCGTGCTGCGCTCAGGGGTCAGAGCCTTCCCACTCCCAACCTAGGTCATCCTCATTGCAGTTCTGTTAGATGCTAGTCTCCCCCATTAACAAACGACGCGGGCCTGAAGTTAGACAAGGCCACCACGTTGGCCGGTTCTAAGATGTCTGTGGACCACACACTATTACAGGAAAAGTGCCCCTGGAGCGGCCCCACCTGGTAACACTGATCTCGGCTACCAAACGGATGGAGGAGTCAAACCTGAGCAGGGACGCGGGTTTTCTCACTCCACTCGGCCTCAGAGTTCCTTTTTTAATGAGAAAAGTTTTCAGTCAGTGTATGTTTAAAGAGGGCCCTAACAGGTTTCAAGGAACAAGTCTGTGCTTTCATACTGTTTCCTCCTCACAGCAACCAACCCGGGAGGAAAGTCCTAGTACCTCGGTTTTCACAGTTGCAGGTGGTGTATGTGAGTGGTTTTCGTCAAGAGAGAATACAGACCGAAGAGAGTTTGCTCTTTTTATTTAAATGAAAATAGCTTTCTAAAAACTATAATATATGCTCATTATTGAAATAAAACAGGAAAGCACAATATAACCTGAAATCCCACCATCAGAGACAACTGCGATACGAACGCCCTTCATCTCTCCCCAAACACACACACACACACACACCCGATTTGACGTAAATCAGTTGCACTGCATGTTGCTCCGGAACCTCGTTACTTGACAAAATGCAATGAGAACATCTTACGCCAGTGTGCACAGCTCTACTTCGCCCTTTTTAATGACTGCCTAGCACTCCATTGTCTGCAGGTGCCACAGTTCATTTCAAGTCTTTCATATTCTTTTACATTCTTGCTGCCACAGTAGCTAGAATCATGTGTTAAGTATGAGGGCTGCACGTACTATTGACTCAATACTAAGATCTGCTTTAAATTTTTGTCTACATAAGCATCTACTCACCCAAGGCAGGCTTCCAAGGTGTCCCTCCCTTTAGTTCTCTTACCCCCAGGTCTCTCATTCCTTCCTTCCTAACCCACCTTCCAGGAGGTGGGGGAGGGGCAAGCCTGTGTGCGGCTTGGCCTTTGTCATTAAGACGGCAGCAGCGCATGTGGTCGCGAACAAGTCCCATCAAACAGAATGTCAAGCTGCCGGTTCACTGAAAGGCACTGGCTTGTGGACATGCTTTTATTGACGTTAAGGGGTGGCTGTGTCTTCTATTTTCTCGCCTGAGAGAAGTTACCACTTGGAGACCGGGTCCCCTGCCAGCTACAGCCGGCAGAGGAGGTTGCTGCCACAGGGCCAGTCCCGTCTGGGTGGTTAGTGGGTGTCAGTGACAGCAGCGCCTGTCTCAGCCCGTGCCCCTCAAGCAGGAGCAGGCCTGGCGGGGGGCTGCCTGGGCGTGAGGCTGGCTTCTGCCCCTGCCTGTCTTTGCAAGAGCTAGGGTCTTGGACCGCTACGCGATGGAGGTGTTGGGCAGCAGGCAAAGGGTCATTTACATCTTCCTGAAGAAAAGGAAAGGAAGGAAACACTGAGGAAGGAGAAAGGGAAACGATCAGATTGCCGTTGAGCCCATAGGCCCAGTGTTGCCCTCACAACAGTCCCCTGAGGCAGGAATTACATACAATCTCCCCTTTACAAATGAGAAACCAGGGTTCGAAACAGGAACGTAACAAGTCCACAGCTAGGGAGTGAGGAGCAGCATGAAGGCAACAAACTGACGTTGGCAAGCTCAGAAAGTTGCAAGGGTTCTAATACCTGTGGGCCACGGTGGCTCCGGAATTGCTGGAAGGGTTTTGGGCTAGTGATTGGGTTGGAAAAGGTTTTCTTCTTGAGCCTCCATTTGCCTAATAGATGCTATTTGCCCTCCACCCTCCTGTCCTTAAGCCACTTCTTGGCACAACCGCCAGTGAGCAGTTCCACAAAAAACGACTTGATGAAAAAATACAGCCAAGAGATATATCCAAGTAAAGAACTTAAGAATAAAGGCAATAAGAAAGAACCGGCAGTAAGCAAGCAGTCTTTTTAGAGGCCCAAATCTGTGTTTTCGCCCCCGTGCACCCATGTTCTGTGCACGTTACACACTGGCTTACTGTGCCCATGGTGTGTAATCATCATGCTCATGTATAATGTACATCCTTATTTTTCCCTCAGAAATCTGGGCAAAGAAGTGTGCATTTATATGGCAAAATACACTAAGTTACTGCCATGGAAAAGAAGTGAAAGCCAGGTTGAAATAACAGGGTTGAATACTCGTCAAGTTTTGCTCCCACCCAAGGCTCACACAAGATTAATGGGGACTCAAAACCATAAACCCGCAAGAACAGGAAGAACAAAGGAAGGGACCAAAAGACAAAAGCGATAATATTTTGGAAGCTACATAGCAGAGGGACAGCAGTCCCTTGGCAGCGGCTGGGCAGGGGAGAAAGTTACAGCCGGTACAACTTATGCCACAGAAACTTCAAAAGCCCTTGGAACTGACATCATCACACACTGGAGAGCAAGGGAAGGTGCCCGAACGAGGAAGACAGAGGGAAGTTGTGTGACAGCGGTTAGGTCCCCACACCCATTCCTCCCTGAGGCAGAGAGATGCCCTCGTCCCACCTGAGCAGTGGTCCGGAGGGTTAGCCTCTGAAGAGGGTCACCCAGGACCCCGGGGTGGGAGAACTCTAGACAAAGTCGAAGGTCAGGGCACTACAACTGAGGACGGGATGATCACAGGAGGCCATGCGTGACAAGCAATGGACACTGGGCCTTAATCGTCTCCCCAAATCCATTTCAGAACGCTGGTAGCTAGACCTTTCCTCAGCAGGCCAGCAATTGAAAGGCCTGCAGGGAGAATGTAAGCAGAGCTAGAGAGAAGACCCCAGAATGCTGCCATATATGAGTCTCAAGAAACAGCCCCGACGGCCACTGCACAGCAAAAATCAGTAAGCTCCCTTGTTAGGGACTGAATGCGTCCCCCCAAAGTTCATATACTGAAGACCCCCCTCCCAATGTGAGTATATTTGGAGACAGGGCCTTCTTGAAGGTCAAGTTAAGTGAGGTCATAGGGTAGAGCCTTGACCCAATAAATATTAGTGTCCTTCTAAGGAGACAGCAGAGAAGGGTGGCGTCACCAAGACAGTGATGTAAGTCCCTCCTGACTTTGCTCCCCCTCACAAGAACAAACAACTCCTCTTGTCAAACACAGACAAGGCACCACTGAGAGAATTCTAGAACACGGGGTGAGGGGGGGGGGGTGCTAAAGCATCCCCTGCACTGCAGAGACCAAAACATCACACTGGAAGCATGGGAGGAGCAGCTTCGTGCTGACTACACTGCCCCACGCCAGGCCAGTGCGGCCCCACCCCGGGAGGTCTCCCCTGAGCCCACGGTTCACCAGTGGGAAAAGAGATCCAGGCTGAACAGCTAGCTCCCCCAGCACTGTGGGTCGCTTCGTGGGATCCCCCACCCTGGTCTTGTGCCCCATGGGGACTGCAGGGGAACCTGTGAGGCTGGAGCACCGGGATCTGACTGTGACGGAGGGGGAGGGGCCTGCAACAACCAGCCCTGGGACCTCGGCAGACCGGGTTTCTGCCTGCGGCGCCCAGGTAGTCTGAGCCAGTCGCAGCAGCCCGCTCACCTGCCGAGCCAAGGCCGTGACATAGTGACCAAGTAGCTCAGTGGGTTACAGGTCTTCCAACAAAGGGCTCTGCCAGCTCCAGAGGCTGGGGCGACCCGCTCTGGTGAGGGGATGGAGTCACAGCCTCATTCGCTGCCACACGTAGTTCCCAGTCCCCCTTGGCCAGAAAGCCGAACTGGGAACACCTGGAAGCTGCAAGGCCTGGGCAGAGAGTAGAGCAGGCAGAGCAGATCGCCCGCAGCACAAGGCAAGTGGCACCCTTCAGCCGGCGAGCTTGAGGAATGGGTCAGCTGGAGTCAAGGCCACGAACAGCCTTGTCACCCGTGGGGCTGGTTCTCCCACTCTGCCCTGGAAGGGAAACCAGTTTGTAGCCCCACTCATCGCTGAACGCAGCCTTCAGCTGCCCGGCCGGGGAACCTGACCAGGCGCGTGGGAAGATGCGTAGCCCATCTAAGTGCCCTGTTTACATAGGCAGTTGGACAGAGAGCACAGCCCATGGCTTTTCCCAACCGCAGAGCAAACCTAATGGCCCGACCCGACCAGGGAATTCGACACAGTCTTGCCTGATTCAGGTCCCCACACAACGGGCTGTACAGGGCATGAGGTCTGTACTGCTGCCCTGGGAGGGCACAGAAGCTAATTCATGGCCCCACGAACTGCCAAACACAGCACCCAGTCTGACAGTCTAGTGAGCCTGACCCGAGAGCCCAGGCAACTGGAGACTCAGCCTGCAGCCTCACTTGGGCAGGGAGCCAAGCCAGCAGTCCTGGCTAACAGGTCCCTGCCCGTGGGCAGAAACCCTCTACTTCAGCCTCTGAGTTCAGGTAGTGGCCTCTCCCAAAACGGACCCTTTGAGCAAGCCCCACCACCCAAGGACATAGCCAGCAGACGCATCCAGAAGCCAAACTGAGCTGGCTGGTGATGAACTGTCTCTGCCAAACAGAACCTGTGAATTCTGAAAGAGCAGACTACTTACTCAAATGCTCAGATGCCAATGCAAGGAATCAAGGATCACAAAATAGCAGGTAGCACGGTGCCACCAACAGAGACCAATGAAGCTCCAACAACCGACCTAAGGAAATGGAGAGCTATCAAACGACGAATTCGGAATGATCCTCTCAAGGGAGTTTAATGAACGACAAGAACACACAGGCAACTAAACAAAATTAGGGGAAAATACATAAACGAAATGAGACATTCAGAACAGAAATAGAAACCATAAAAAAAAAAAGACACCCTGAAATATTAGGGCTGAAAAATACAACTGAAGAATTCAATAGGTAGATTCACAAATATACTCAACCGTGCATAAAAAAGAATCGATGACCCAGATGACGGGACATGTGAAATTATCCAATTAGAGGAACAAAAACAATTTAAAAAATTAAATGAAAAAGAGTGAAGAAAGCCTACAGGACTTAGGGGATGCATGCAAAAGAATGAATATCTGCATTGTGGGAAGTCCAGAAGGATAAGAGAAGGAAAAACAGAAAGGGACAGAAAGTATATTTACAGCAGAAATGGCTTAAAACTTCCCAAACTTGAGATGAATGTACAAATCCATGAGGCCCAAAAAACCTCAAATAGATTAAACCCAAATAAGGCTACACCGAGACACATTATAATTAAATTTATAAAAGTAAAAGAAAGACTTTTGAAAGTAGTAAGAGAAAAGAGAGAAGTTGGATATGAGCAAATCCCCAAAACGCTGTTGGCAGATTCCTACAGAAACTTTTCAGACCAGGAAGGATGGGATGACATATTCAAAATACTAAAAGGAAAAAAAAAAAGCTACCAATCTAGAGTTCTGTACTTCGTAAGCTGTTCTTTAGAAATGAAGGCGAGATAAACGCTTTCCTAAACAAACAAAAGCTGAGAGTTCCTCACCATCAGACCTGCCTTACAAGAAATGCTAAGGACAGTTCTGTGAGTGGGAGTAAATGGACACAACATTGTAAAAACATGAGACAGTAGCGTAAACTCACTGGCCAAAGTTAGAGCCAAAGTTAGATTTTGTAATATGGTTATAATATGGTGTATAATTCCCTTACAACTCTAGTTTAAAAGTTAAAAAACAAATGTAGTAAAAAAGAAACCATGCCTGTAATAATGTTTTTGATTACACAATATAAAAATATGTGAACTGTAACAATAACCTAAGTTGTGAGGAGAAGTAAATGTGTAAAGTTTACAGGTGCTATTGAAGTTTTTAATCAGTTTAAAATAGGGTGTAATTATTTTAATAATTTTAAGATATGTCAGCCTCATAGTAACCACAAAGGAAAAACCTATAGTGACTACATAAAAGAACATGATGTTTTTTAAAAGTCAAAGAATACTGATACCAGAAGACATCAAAACAAAGAAAGATAGTAGGATAAGAAACAAGGAACAATGAATCTACAAAGCAGCCAGAGAACAACTAACAAGAAGAAGAGCAAGTCCTTACCTACTAATCATTACTTTAAACATAGATGGACTGAATTCTCCAATTAAAAGACATAGAATGGCTGAATGGATTAGAAAAATGAGATCCAGCCCTGGCTGGTGTGGCTCAGTGGATTGAGTGCTAGCCTGCGAACAGAAAGGTCACCGGTTCAATTCCCAGTCAGGGCATGTGACTGGGTTGCAGGCCAGGTCCCCAGCTGGGGGTGTGCAAGAGGCAACCAATTGATGTATCTCTCGCACATTGATGTTTCTTTCTCTCTCTTTCCCCCTCCCTTCCCCTTGCTCTAAAAATAAATAAAATCTTAAAAAAAGAAAAAAGAAAAACAAGATCCACTGATATTCTGCCTACAAGAGGCTCACTTTAACCTTAAAGGTACAACAGAGTGAAGGAACGGAAAGAGATTTCAAGCAAATGGTAACAACAACAAAAATGCTATACTATGTCAGTTAAATTAGACTTTAAAAATGATAAAAAGAGACAAAGAAGGTTAACCTATAATAATAAAAGGGTCAATCCATCAAAAATATATAACAATTACAAATATTTATATACCCAACATCAGAGCAACCTAAATATTGGGCTGGCCAAAAAGTTCATTTAGTTTCCATACGATGGCGCTAGTAGTGCTTAGCTGTCTTTAACTTCATTCGAAACAATTTTGTTAGATTGTATTGTAACAGCTGTCATATCAGTGGGCATTTTTTTAACAGCTTATCAAAATTGGTAAATTTTTGTGCAGCATTTTAATATTGAAGATGGAAGAAGACATGCAACATTTTCAGTATATTATGCTTTATTATTTCAAGAAAGGTAAGAATGCAACCGAAATGCAAAAAAAAAAATTTGTGCAGTGTGTAGAGAAGGTGCTGTGACTGATCCACGTGTCAAAAGTGGCTTGCAAAGTTTCTTGGTACCGTTGACATTTGGGCCAAATAATCCTTTGCTGTGGGGCTGCCTCGTTCATTGGAAGATGTCCAGCAGCACCCCAGCCTCTACCCACAAAAAGCCCACAGCGGGAGAGAGCCGACAGACTCAAAATATCCAGATCAGTAAAGTTATTGGTGAAAATGAAAAATGTGTCTCTTGTTTTATGGAAAAGACTAAACTGACTTTCTGGTCAACCCAATATATATAAAGCAAAAACTCACAGAACTAAAAGGAGAAATCAACAGTAATACAACAATAGTTAGGGACTTGAATGCCCCACTCTCAGTCATGAAGAGATCACCCTGACAGGGTGCCAGTAAGGAAACAAATTTGGAGAGCACTCCCCACTGAATGGATCTAACAGACTCACACATGACATTCCAACTACAGCAGCAGAGCATTCTTCTCTGTAGACAGATGGAATGCGACATTTTCTAGGATAGACCGGATGTTGGACCACAAAACAAGTCTTAGCAAATTCAAGAAGACTGGAATCATACCAAGTATCTTCTCTGACCACAGTGGTATAAAAGCAGAAATCAGTAACAGGAGGAAAACTGGAAAGTACATGAATACATGGAAATTGAACGACATTCTCGACAACCAATGGATCGATGAAAAAATTAAAAGGGAAAAAAGTATCCCGAAACAAACACAAATGGAAAAACATACTAAAAGTTATGGAATGCAGCAAAAGCAGTTCTAAGACAGGAGTTTAGCAATAAATGCCTATATTTGGTAAGGCTGTGGGACAAGTTTATATACAAAGAGTCCGGAATCAAAATGTTTTGAATTTCTCAACAACAGTGAAAGCAAGAAAAAAAGGAAGCAATGCCTTCAAAATCCTAAAGGGAAAAATGTCCAAATTTTATTCTCAGCCAAATTGTCAATTAGGTGTAAGGATAGAATAAAGACATTTTCAGATATTTAAGGTCTCAAAAAATTTACTTCCCATGTCCTCCTTCTCAAGAAGCTGCTAAGGAAATGTTCTACAATAGCAAAGGTGAACCCCAGAAAGGAGGAGCCACTGGAGGTGAGATAAAGGATATCCGGTGGGCAAGATAGGAGATGGAATCCTCTGGATGGTGATGAGGGGAGATTCTAGAACAATCGTTATCCCCAGTACAGAGAGGAACCAATCCAGATTAAAGCAGGGTGACTCGAGACCCAGACATGTTGAGGGATGTCACCCTCAAACCCCCACTGCAATTGCACCCTCTTTATAACCTGAGTCCAGATGGCCTGCGTTAGCCCCTTCTAGATTCTCGTCTGTACCCAGTCTGTCTTTGCCACATGCGGATGAAATCTGTGCTCCCCATCCTTGCCCCGCTGCCCGCATCCTCTGAGGCCAATCATGATGAGATTAAAAGTAGAAAACACGGCAACCTCCTGGCCCTGGCCATGTCCCTGCCAGCCGTCCAGTGCCTGTCCCGGAGTGCCGTCTCGCAAGATGCCTTGCCATGGGAACCCTGCATTTCCAAAGACTCGCTCGGACGCCTACCCGGTGGCTTCCCAGGGAGGGGCAGCTGTGGCATCTTGGGTAGCTGAAGCCAGACTATGGCCAGTCTCTGTGCAGCTCATCTTCTCCTGGGAGACTTCCTCTCACAGTAGCGAATCGCCTTGTGCCTACACAGCTGGGTAAAGCTATAAAAATACATGCACGCAGATGGACAGAGACATAAGGGGTGACTGGCGCAGAGGCAGGCAGACGGGGAGGAAGGAGAGTGTGGCTGAGGGGGTGCTTCCAGGGCTCTTCTGTAGTTGGATGAGAACCTGAGTTTATTTGACTTCCCGTCCTACTTCATTTGCATTTTATACACTCAAATTTCTAACATGTTTTTGTTATCTAAAGGGTCAGAAAAACAATACAAGGGAATTATGGTATAAAATAATGGACTAGGGCAGAAAGTCAACTATAAATAAAGATTAGGCAGTAGAAGAAACTGAGGGAAGAAAGATAAATATGAGTACGCTCATTTCCTCATAGTTTATGGCAAGAATCAATAGAGTCAACTTCGTTTGAAACTTGATAAATCAAGAAACGGAGGTTAAAGTTCTAGTTGATTATTAACAGAAGAACTAAAATAAGTCTATACATGTCCAATTTACGAAAAGAACAGAAGGGGAGGGGGGTATAGAAAAGACCACAGAGTCTAAAGAATGAGGAAGGAGACTTGTGAAGTGTATAAGCTTCTCTGCACTATTTTACTTTGGAATATAGACTTGTTTTAAAAAGGAAGGTAATAAGGGAAATAAAGACAATTGCAAGGAAATATTAAAGACAAAACAAAAACATAACAGCATTGAGACCAAACATATACTTGTAATTTTAACTAATATAAGTGGAGCAAGTCCATATTAGATCAAATGATAAAACTGAATATATACTGAATGTGAGATATTTAAGGTAACTTGAAATGGAAATGAACAGGCATCTAACCCATAATTTATTAAATATCAACCAAAAGCAGACGCTGGGATTATTATGTTACTATCAGACAAAGCTGAATTTGAGGCTTTAATACCGTAAATAATACCTTAAAACTATCTTACAAATATGAAAGCCATTAAAGAAAGCTACATCATGAGAGAGCTGGTGATCTACAATGAGGTCATAACTTCACCAATCATTATGTGCCAAGTAACAGTATCAAAATTTATAAATGGTTAAAGTATAATTTTCAAAAAGGTAAAAATTCTGACTCTCAGGCATATATAAAAAGAACACTTGGCAAAGATTTCATTTAATAAAGAGAGATGTTAAAACCGGTCAAAACACCACTTGAGAAGCTAAATAGGTACATATGGTTAACAGATTATGGGGTAGATACAAAACTGGCTAATGTCCAACAGGGCCACAAACGATAACCTTTGGGATTATCCGTGTGTCTGGATAGAAGTGATTTCCATCTCTTTCTGACAAACATCTGCAAGTCAGCCTCTGCCCCTACAGCCTTGTGAAACGCCTCATAAATAGAGCCGAGCCCAGCATTGCACTGAAAGAACACCTAGCAGTCCCTTCTGCCTATTTCCAAGGTCCAGATAACTTCTCTTGCGGACATGAAAAACAACAACGGCAGCAACAAAAAACACCTAGACGTGCGGCAGCATTGACAAAACACTATAGCAGTGGGAGACCAATTTACCTCTGTCAGAGTCAAGTCAAACAATTTTTTCAAATAAGTAAAAACATAGAGTAGGAGTTACAATCTCAAATGACTGCGGGGCCAAGAGGTTAACATACATGAGCGAAGGCGGTTTAAGAAAAAGATCAAAAACAACCAAAAGTACAATAAACTACAGTGTTAACTGCATGCTTCAAGCAAGATGTGAGGACACACTGCCTGTTGTCTCAGGATTTTGGTCGAGGTCTCCACGCTGCGGTGGTGGTGACAATGACCTCCACTCCTACAGAGAAGCTGAAATGTAATCAACCAAAGCAAAACCAGTAACCCAGTGAACCAGAGCAGAACCAGCCTAGCTGGGCACCTCTAGCCTAAAAAGAGAAGACCGAAATGGGAGAGGAGCATTCTTTGAAGGAAATTCATGGGAGGGAGGGGCCTCCCTCCAAGACAACTGAGAGGCCTCCAAGAGAACCACTAAGCAAGATGGGCAATGCCTGGGAAAGGGAGGGCAGACGGCGCCCCCCAGTTGTAGAAACTCATGGGCGGATCTCGGTGGGACCACCAGGGCTTACATGGTGAGAGAGGGTTTGCAGAGAAACTGAGTCACAGGACACATGCAAACATGGAGCCTGGCATCTGTCCCTTAAGGAGAAGTCTCAAGCGGGAGGCCAACTGAAACAGCCAGGACGGCAGGGAGCGGAGAGGGGACAGCAGGGAGTGGAGAGGGGACAGCAGTGAATACCAGTGCAAGGATGGGTGCGTCCCCGCGAAGCCAGTGGGCCCAGGGACCACAGCCTGCTGGAGACATCTTGAAGTCACTCCTCCCAAGAGGGGCGTCTGCAGCAACGAAGGACTGGGCAAGCCAAGGCTGTCTTGGTCCGTGCTACTAATGCCACACACCGGGGGCTTATC
>PVJD01017411.1:0-17625 GCA_004026545.1 Mormoops blainvillei | reverse complement strand
ATATATATATATATTATAAATACCAACTAAAAAGCTGGGGTAGCAATATTGATATCCAACAAAATAGACTTTAAAAAAGGCTATAGTAAAAGACAAAGGACACTACATAATGAGAAAGAAAGCAATCCAAAACAAAGATACAGCCCTTGTAAACATTTAGGCACTGGACATAGGAGCACCTAAATATATAAAAGCAAAAGTTGGTGGACAAAAAGGGAGAATTGACAGTAATACAGTCATAGTAGATGATATTAATACCTCATTGACATAAATGGATAGATTTTCCAGACAAAAAAAAACAAAAAACAGAAAACTAGTAAATGGCAGCCTTAAGTGACACACTAGATCAGATGGATTTAATTGATACTCTCAGAGCATTTTGTTCCAAAGAACCAGAATGTACATTATTTTAAAGTGAACATGGGGCATTTCCTAGTATAGATCACATGTTAGGACACAAAAAAAGTCTCAATAAATTTAAGAAGATAGAAATCATATCAAGCATCTTCTCTGACCACAATGGTATGAAACTAGAAATCAATCACAAGAAGAATACTGAAAAAACGTGCAGTCATGGAAGTTAAATAACATGTTATTAAACAATGAATAGGTCAAAAATAAGATCAAGGAAAAAATAAAATGATACCTTGAAACAAATGAAAAAAAAAAAAAAAGGAAGACACAACAGTCCAAAATTTGTGGGACACTGGGAAAACAATCCTAAGAGGCAAGCTCATAGCATTACAGGCTTATCTTAGGAAACAAGAAAAATTTCAAATAAACAATCTAACTTTACACTTAAAGGAACATAAACAAAAGAATAGCAAACAAAAGCCAAAGTGAGTAGAAGGAAGAAAATAAAAATCGGAGCAGAAATAAATGAAATAACATTTAAAAAATACAAAAGGTTAATGAAACTAGGAGCTGGTTCTTTGAAAAGATAAACCTGACTGACAAACCTTTAACCAGACTGATAAAGAAAAAGAAAAGAGAGTCCAAATAAATAAAATCAGAAATGAAAAGGAGAAATGACAACTGATGCCAAAGACATGAAAGGACTGTAAGAAAATATTGTGATCAAGTATATGCCAACAAATTGATCAGTCTGGAAGAAATGGATAAATTCCTAGAAACATATAACATTACAAAACTGAATCAGGAAGATTCAGAGAATCTGAATAGACAAACTACAACTGGTGAAATTGAAAAATTAATCAAAAAAAAATTTTGTCAGTAAACAGTCCTGTACCTGTTGGCTTCACAAGTGATTTTTACCAAACATTCAAAAAAAAAAAAAAAAAAGAAATAGCACCTATCCTTCTTAAGCTATTTCAAGAAATTCAAAAGGAGGGAAGACTTCCAAGCTCTTTTAATGAGGCCAGCATTATCCTAATGACAATCAGTTTACCCACACCTCCCCATTTGTTTTTCCGCTTAGGATGATGTTATATGTGGGTGAGATATTTGGAGCTGTGTCTTCCCTTTGGAGACCATAAGGAGAGATATCACTGACACACTTAAGAGGTAGAATGGAAAAGATAGAAGGGACCAGCCCAGGTGTTTTGTGATATTAGTGAGCCACTGAAACAATGCTGGAACTGCCAACTTCTAAGCTTTGAATTATGGAGATTAATTAAATGTATTTGTTCAAAAAATTTCCCAAATTAGATTAAGATGCTACAAAGAAATAAAATTATAGGTCAATATCCCTGATGAACATAGATGCTAAAATCCTCAAAAATATTAGATACTGAATCCAGAAATATATTAAAAAGATCATGCATCATGATCACATGGAATTTATTCTAAGGATGCAAGGTTGGTACATATGTGCAAAATCATTAAATGTGATTCATGACATAAAATAAAAAGACAAAAATCACATGATCTGTAGCACATGATCATATCAAAAGATGCAAAAAAAGCTTTCGATAAAATCCAGAACCCATTTACTATAAAACATCTCAGCAAAGTGGGTAGAGAGAAAATATATTTCAATGTACTAAAGGCCATATATGACAAACTCTCAGCTAACATCATGCTCAATGGGCAAAATCTCCAAGTGTTTCCCGTAAGATCAGGAAGAAGACAGGGATGACTGTTTTCACCACTCTTATCCGATGCAGTACTGGAAGTCATAACCACAGCAATCACACAAGAAGAAGAAATAAAAGGCATCTACATTGGAAAGGAAGGAGAAAAAAAACTGTCATGATTTGCAGATGACATGTTCCTATATATAGATAACCTTAAAGATTCCCCCAGGAAAATACAAGAACTGATAAATGAATTCAGTAAAGTAGCAGGACATAAGATTAATATTCAGAAATGAGTTGCATTTTTATACTTAGGAATAAATTTAACCAATAATGTAAAAGACCTGTATGCAGAAACATAAGACACTGAAGAAAAGAATTGAAGAAGTTGCAAATAAGTTGACACATACCTTGTTCATGATAGGAATAATTAACATGATTAAAATTTCCATAATACCCAAAGTAATCTGTAGATTCAGTGCAATTCCTATCAAGGTACCAATGATGTATTTCACAGATTAAAGCAAATATTTCAAAAGTTTATATGGAACCACAAAAGACCCCAAATAATCACAGCAATCTTGAGAAAGAAGAACAACATTTGAGGAATCACACTCCCTGATATCAAACCATACTAAAGGTCACATTAATCAAAAACAGCAAGGTGTCAGCATAAATACAGACATATAGATCAATGGAACTGAAGAGAGAACCCAGAAATGAACCCACACCTTTATAATCAGTTAATATTTGACAAAGGAGGCAAAAACATGCAATAGGTTGAAGATAGGCTATTCAATAAATGGTGTTTGAAAAACTGGGTGGATATATGCAAATAAAAAAAAAAGAAAAAAGAAAGAAAGAAAGTAGACCACTGTTTTATACCACGCACAGACGAAACTAAAAATGGATTGAAGACTTACATGTTAGGCTCAAAACCATAAAAATCTTAGAAAAAAACATATGCAGTAAAGTCTCAGATATTTCTCATAGCAATATTTTTTTTCTGATACCAGTATATCTCTTTGGACAAGGGAAACAAAAGGAAAAGAAACAAATGGGGCTACATCAAACTAAATTTTTTTTCACAGAAAATGAAACCATCAACAAAATAAAAAGACAACCCACTGAATTGGAAAACATATTCGCCAATGATACATATGGTAGGCGGTTAATATGCAAAATATATAAAGAATTTATAAAACTAAAACAAAAAATATCCACTTAAAAATGAGCCCAGGACCTGAATAGGCCCTTCTCCAAAGATGACATACAGATGGCCAATAGACATAAGAAAAGATCCTCAACACCACTAATCATCACAGAAATGCACATTAAAATCACAGTGACATATTACCTTACACCTGTCAGAGTAGCTATCATCAATAAATCAACAAATATCAAGTATTTATGAGTATGTGGAGAAAAGGGAATACTCATGCACTGTTGATGGAAATGCAGATTGGGTCCACTGTGGAAAGCAATATGTTTTACCTCAAAAAAATAAAAATGGAACTGCATTAATATCCAGAGTTTCTAGTTCTGGGAATATAACTGAAGAAACCAGAACACCAATTCAAAAGAATATATGCATCCCTATATTCATTGCAGCACCATTAGGTACCAATAACCAAGATCTGAAAACAGCCCAAGTGTCTATCAGTGGATGAATAGATAAAAAATGCCGTGGTGCATTTACACAATGGAATACTACTTGACCATATAAATAAGGAAATCTTACCCTTTACAACATCATGAATGGGCCTGGAGAGCATTATGATAACTGAAATAAGACATTCAGAGAAAGACAAGTACTATATGATTTTACTCATATGTGGAATCTAATAAAAATACTAAGAAACAAAATAGAAACAGACTCATAGATAGAGGACTGACTGACAGTTGTCAGAAGGGAAGGGGGTTATGAGTGTGGGAGAAATATATTAAGGAATTAAGCCAAAAAAATAAACTCACAGACACAAAATAGCAGCATGGCAATTATCAGAGGGAATGGGAGGCAGAAAAGGGTAAAGGGGGGACAAATGGTGATGAAAGGAGACTTGACTTTGGGTGGTGAACACAGTGCAATATACAGATGATGTATTACAGAACTATATGCCTGAAAACTATATAATTTTATTAACACACGTCACCCAAATTAATTCAATAAAATAAAAAAATTCAAGTGATTACAATCCTTACAGATAGGATTAGCAAGAGAAACAATAATTTCAAGATGGTTTCGCAGTATTGTTAGCATTCATACTATTCAGTACTCATAGAAATTTCACAATATACCAGGTATCATACAAAGCACAAGAGTTCATATCATTGCTACCTGTTGGGTTTATAAACTAAGTTAATCAAAATAATTGCTACTTGCATTTCTAGTGAAGTTAGTTACTGGCAAGTACTTCTGACTATGTCCATGTCTCTGTCATCTGAGAAGGATGCTATCAAATCACTTCTATTCTGATGTTCAGATGTAACCCCATCATTCAATGTAGATTGTGAGCTATTAATTTTCTCCCTTCCTCAGTGTACTTTCCTAGAACCTAAAGACATAAGATATGCCTACTGGTGATCAAATGTAAGAACACTTCATTCTCTTGTTAGATATTTGACAACCTCTTCAAAATCCATAAACTAAAGGCACCAGATTTTTTTAAGTCTCAGGCAAGAAGGTAAAAATTGGTTAAATGAGTTTGGCTCTACTTGACCCTGTTTTTATTACTTCAGTGATAAATATTTTTATGTCTTTGTACTCCCTTTTAGGCCTTACATGCTCTGGCCTATCATAATACTCTGTCCTTCACTCTTTAGGGTGCCATCACAATGGCATCTTCTCTGTTCCTCGAATACACTAAGCCTATTCAATCCATGGACTTTTGCATTTGCTCTTCTCTCTGATATTCTATCATTTGTTTATTTGGTAAATATAAACAAAGAATTTGTTGCTCTTCTTCATCATTCTACTCCTGGGATCTAAATGAATATATAGTGAGTACTCAGTAAATGTTAGTTGGTTAAATGAGTAGGCATCGAAAGGTATATATTCAAGGGACATGTTCTTTCTGCTCCATTTTTTTAATCAACCCCCACCCTTCCCATTCTGTAGATTCAGGTATATGGCTAGTCAAATACCACATGTCCTACTTAAATATGACTCAATAATTTTTCAGCTGTTCTTGTACTACAAGGGTAAGGAGTAGCAAAGTTTTTGTACATCAGCATTCCACTAAAAGAGAATGTACTGACTACATCTGAAGACTAATTGGACTAGGGTAACTATAAGGGATGAATGTAAGATAAATATTCACAGGTTTTAAAAGATATTGAACACAAGAGAAAGAGGATAACCTCTGCTAGGTATGCAATGTTCTGAAAGTTTTTAATATTACAGACATTGATTACATTTGTTCCATGGTGTTCATCTATGTAGGTGACAGAGACTTACGTATTGAATACCTTGCTATTATTATGTTATAACCCCAGTGAAAGAAAACTATTAACAGCAGTCTCAAAAACAGAATTGGATAGAGTTCCCAATGCCCTGAAAGAAACTATTTCAAATGTATTTATCCCTGGTGAGAAAACAAGGCAGACTAAATAATGGATCACTAATAATGTGGCATTTTGTTTTGTTTTGTTTTGTTTTGTTTTGTTTTTACAAAGTACCAAATATGAATTAAGTTTCCCTGGGTTCAACTTGTTCTGTGTACTTGGGCAAGTTATGTAGCACCTCTCATTCTCATTTTCCTCAACTGAAAAATGAGGATAAATCCTTATGGTGTTTCCATTGGAGGTTGGGGAAAGGAGTTACTTTCATTATACCACCATGAACAAAAGTATTTTACCATTTTCAGTTGGTATGATTGCAATACCTAACATCTCCAGGCTGTTGTAACTATTAAAATAATATATATATAGCACATAATATAGCATCTTATACATAGTAGACATTTAGTAAATTATATTTAGAATTTTATTGCTGCTAGTATTACTTGTTATGCATATTTAACAAATAATAATTATAATTTATATGTGATATAGTAATTATGAACAATAACCAATATAATAAAAAGAACACTGGTAGCATTGGATTAAGATAAGCCACTGAGTTAGGAAAGCTACTTGATAGGAAAGCATCCAGAAGAGGTCAGCTTGGCAGCAGGCCTAGTACCAGAGAGCCATGGAGTTCTGAAGGGATAAAAAAGTTATGCCTACCTAGGCACAAAATGAAGTGATTCAAGAGAAAGCAGCAAAGGCGGGAAAATAATGTCCAGGTAGTATGAGTACTAGGTAGTAGGCAAAGGCAAGAACCTTCGAGGTCAAATTGTTAGTAAGAGTTCCGCTAAGGCTCTGGTCAGGCAGCTCAGTTGGGTGGAGTGTCATCCTGTACACCAAAAGGTTGCAGGTCCGATCCCTGTTTGGGGGTCATACGGGAGAAATCCAATTGTTTCCCCCTCACATCTCTCTCTCTCTCTCTCTCTCTCTCTCTCTCTCTCAAAATCAATAAACATATCCTTGGGTGAGGAGTTTTTTTAAAGAAAAGTGTTACGCTATGCTGTCTGGGAGCTTCTTAGACAAATGACTCCTATAATATTGACCAGACCTCTATGCCAAGTTTCCAGGGAGCAAAGACCAGAGATATTCCTGTGTATCCTCACTTCTACCCCTTCAAAGTATGAACTATGTAGATCATGCCATCAGCACCTTCACTTGGGATGGGGATGAGGGCAGAGAACCCACACTGGGGAAGGTTGATGCGTTGAAGGGGGAAAAAGGATGGGTTTCAGTCTTCGCTAACATTTACCCACAAATAACCTTAGACTAGAGCCCTGCATGATCTCACTCTTGCCCTGGTCACTTGCATGTAAAAGGCTGCTGACAAACTGCTTGCTTACCAATGAACAAGCACGAATATGAAATCCCTGATGATAACCAAGGGCTCTAGGACTCAG
Source organism: Mormoops blainvillei (assembly GCA_004026545.1). NCBI lineage: Eukaryota > Metazoa > Chordata > Mammalia > Chiroptera > Mormoopidae > Mormoops > Mormoops blainvillei. Next base: position 10,625 of record PVJD01017411.1, on the reverse strand, counting down.
AGACAAGGCCTGCTGTTTCTGTCGCTTACTTGGGGGAGGTGTGATCAAGGCTGCCTGACAATCTGAGATTCAGGTTGAGTTTTATTCGTTGTATAATCCATCCCTGGCACAGTTCCCATTAACAATCTTGCATTATTTAGATTTTAGTTTGAAAAATGCCCCAGGCCAGTTCTATTTAAAGTGTTTTCTGCAACTAAGACCTAAAAATGTTACATTACTTTCATTAGGTATAATTAAAGCTGTGCAAGTTTGAGGAGGTCGACTGAGGATTGTACAAGAATAGGGACTGTGCTTTATTCTGTCCTTGCGTCACATTCTGAGGACAAGGTGCACATTTAGACTCAATATGAGCAAAATGCCTTTGCAGTGATATTGCAGCAATGCCTTATATATGTGTATGCATTTGTAATTTTCAAGTAATTCCATATGTCTTATTTTACTTATTTCTGCTAATAATCCAGAAAAATGTGCAAGGTAAATATTATCTACATTTTCTTAAGATAGACACAGAGAGGATAAATAACTTAGTCAAGCTCATATAGATGGTCAGTGGATAAGAACCAAATATTTGGTTGTTATCCCCTGGCTACTCTTAGAACTTAATGCTAGCATGGGCTAATAGCCAAATAAACTCATAGTTATCCATACCAACTAGGAGAAGCTCATAGAAATAAATATAGACTTGTAAAGATAACATTTAAAGAATAATGTTAATATAGCACAGAAGAATTTGCAAATTTATGAATAAGCCTCATTTTGTATTCCAAAAATTTGTTTGCTACTTTAGGTCATAAATTATTCTTTTTCTCCAGAAATATTTCTAAGGGAAAATGTGGATGAATCTTGGGTTCCCTGAGGGGAAACATAAGACCCAGGATTTAAAACATACATGAAAAATCCAAATGCCCCTTTCTAACTCCCATTTATAAAACAGGTTTATAGTATAAAATCTGAAGTTTTATTTCAGAGTTTGAGGTTTTGTGAATTTGTTATATCACCAGAGCTAACCTATTGAAAAGAAACTAAATAAATTAGGGAACTTTTTCACATCTAAAAGCAAAAGCCCAAATAAAATTCCTCAGATTATAGTTGAAACTTTTCTAAATAGTTGCTTTAATTGTCTTATTCTTACTTTAAAACACTTTCTTTGCAAATCCCAGAACCATCTAATCATCAGTAAACTAAAACAAACTTCACTTTCTGACATTTTTGAAGTGTACATTGGCTGTAATGCATAGCCTTCAATTAATCAATCTACCATTCTTGGATATTGTCTTCCTCAAAACATAAGAACTATGAGCTGATATAGAAAGTTCAGGGAAGGGAAAGAAATGAATAAACAAATAGAATCTCAGGCCCTTTGATGAAGTCCATTTCTTGAGAATCATTACATAATAAGAAAACTTCATTGAAAAATATCTTTGACCTTGTTGGAAAGAAGAATTTCAGGGGTTTGTAGAAATAGATATATACATAAAATATGCATTGGTAATGCTTTTAAAGACCAAGAACAGAAAAAATGAGAGAGAGAAAGGATACAAATTACTAATATCAGTCCGATAGATACAGAGAATAACTGATGGCTGCCAGATATAAAGGGCTTGGGGTCGGGGTGATAAAGGTGAAGGGATTAAAAAGTACAAATTGGTAGTTACAAAGTCATCATGGGGATGTAAAGTACAATATATGGAATATAGTCAATACTTTTGCAATAACTAAGTATGATGTGAGGTGGGTACTATACTTATTGGGGGCATAACTCCATAAATTATATAAATGTCTAAACACTGCACTGTACACCAGAAACTAATATAATATTGAATGTCAACTGAAATTAAAAATAAAAATAAATAAAGAGGAGACATTACTATAGGATACATGGATATTATAAGGTGATAAAGGAATACTATGAACAATTCTATGCCCACAAATTCAATAACCTAAATGAAATGAACCAATTCTTGGAAAGGAACAATCTCCAAAAACTCACGCAAGAAGAAACAGGCAATATGAAGAGGTCTATAGACATTAAAGTAACTGAATAAAAAAAATACCTTCCAAAGCAAAAGGTGTCAGGCCCAAATGAATTCATAGGCAGATTCTATCAAATATTCAAGAAGAAATTATATTAATTCTCTACTAGGAGAGAGGAAAGTAAGGAAACACCTTTATAAAATCAGGTTAGTTGAGTTTTCTTCAAAAAAGCAATAGAAAAAATTTTATTGTGGTTGAATTATAGTTGTCCCCATTTTTCCCCCATTACTTTTCCCTGACCTATACACCATGCACCTCCCACATTCAATCACCCCTGCCCTATTGTCCATGCCCATGGGTCCTTTATAGATGTTCCTTGACTTGACCTTTCCCTTTCTCTTCCTGATTATCTCCATCCCCCCTCCCCTCTCGTCACTGTCAGTTTGCTCTTTATTTCCATGTCTCTGGTTATATTTTGTTCACTTGTTTGTTTCATTGATTAGGTTACATGTATAGGTTAGATCATATGGTATTTGTCTTTCACCACCTGGTATATTTCATTTAGCATAATACTTTTTAGTCCTATCCATGCTATCTTGTAAAGTAAGAGACCCTTCCTTCTTTCTGCTGCATAGCATTGCATTGTGTAAATGTACCAGTTTTTTGATCCACTCATTTAATGATGGGAACTTTGGGTGTTTCCAGCACTTAGCTATTGTAAATAACACTGCTATGAACATTGGGGTACATAGGTTCTTTTGAATTGGTGTCTCAGGATTCTTAGGGTATAATCCCAACAGTGGAATTGCAGTGTCAAAAGGTTGTCGCATTTTTTTTCCTGAGGTAATTCCATACTGCTTTCCAAAGTGGCTGTAGCATCCTACATTTCCACAAACAGTGTACTAGGGTTCTATTTTTTCCACAACCTTGCAAGCACTTGTAGTTTGTTGAGTTGCTTATAATAGCTATTCTGATTAGTGTGAAGTGGTATCTCATTGTGATTTTAATTTGCATCTCTCTGATGGCTAGCAATGTTGAGCATGCTTTCATGTGTCTCTGGGCCCACCATATGTCCTCCTTGGAGAAGCTCCTGTTTGTGTTTCTTGCCCATTTTTTAATTAGAGTTTTTCTCTTCCTGGAGTGGAGTCATGTGGGTTCTTTATATATTTTGGAGATCAAACCCTTGTTCCAGGTATGACAGGCAAAAATATCTTCCCTTATGGTTGGTTTCCTTTTCATTTTGTTGATATTTTCTTTAGCCATGCAGAAGCTTTTAAATTTGATGTAGTCCCATTTGTTTATTCTTTCCTTTATGTCCCTTGCTCTAGGGGACATATCAGTAAAAATATTGCTTCATGGAATATCGGAGATTTTCCTGCCTATGTTCTCTTCTAGGACTTTCGTAGTGCCATGAGTTATGTTTAAATCTTTTATCCATCTAAAGTTTATTTTTGTGCGTGGTATAAGTTGGTGGATGAGTTTCCTTGTTTTGCATATAACTGTCCATATTTCCCAGCACCATTTGTGGAAGAGCCTATTTTTATTCCATTTTATGCTCCTGCCCCTTTGTCCAATATTAATTGACCATAGACACATGGGTTTTTTTCTGGACTCTATGCTGTGTTCCATTGATCTATGTATCTGTTCCTATGCCAGTATCAGACTGTTTTGATTTCAGTGGCCTTATAATATAGATTGATGTCAGATATTCTTATACCTCCTACTTTGTTCTTCTTTCTCAAAATTACTGAGGCTATTCAGGGTCATTTATAGCTTCATATACACTTTTGAAATGTTCTATATCTATGAAACATGCCATTGGTATTTTAATAGGGATTGTATTGCATCTATAAATTGCTTTGGCTAGTGTAGACATTTTGATGATGTTAATTCTTCAGATCCATGAACATGGTATATGCTTCCATTTAATTGTGTCTTCCTTAATTTCTTTCTTCAGTGTTGTGTAGTTTCCTGAGTACAGATCTTTTCTCTCTTTGGTTAGATTTATTCCTATGTACTTTATTTTTCTTCTTTTTTTTTACAGGTATTATTATTATTATTATTATTAGTTTAGAGAGGTAAGGGAGGGAGAAAGAGAGGGAAAGAACATCATTGTGTGGTTGCCTTTCATGTACCCCCCTACTGGGGACCTGGTCCACAACCCACACATGTACCCTGTCTGGGGAATCAAACCAGCAACACTTTAGTTCTCAGGCTGATGCTCAATCCACTGAGACACACCAGTCAGGGCATTTTTTTTCTTGTTGCTATAGAAAACGGGATATTTTTCCTGATTTCTGTTTCTGATATTTCATTGTTGATATACAAAAATTCCTTCAATTTCTGAATATTGTCTTTGTATCCTGCTGTTTTGCGAAATTCACTTATTAGATCGTTTTTTTGTTTGTATTTTTTCATGGAGTCCATAGGGTTTTCTATGTACATAATCATGTCATCTTCAAACGATGACAATTTTACTTCCCACTTTCCAATTTAGATGTCTTTTATTTATTTTTCTTGTCTTCTCTCAGTGGCTAGAACTTCCATTACTATATTGACTAGAAGTGGTGAAAGTGGACACCCTTGTCTTGTTCCTGATCTTAGTGGGAAAGTTTTTAGTTTTGCCCATTGAGTATGATGTTGGCTATAGGTTTCTAATATATGGTCTTTATTATGTTGAGGTATGCTCACTCTACTCCCACTTTGCTGAGTGTTTTTATTATAAATTGGCACTTTACTAAAAAGCAATAGAAATATGAACTCATCACCAACATTTATAAATTAACCACGAGATACGATACCTCTCAAAACAAGCTGAGTATTCTTTTCTCTAATCTTTATTATGTTATGACTTAATTACTATTTTTTTAATTTCACCTATCCTCCACCTCCATACCCTTTCAACCAAAAGCTATTCTCTATATCTATGAGTCGTTTACTACTTTGTTCACTTGTTTTTTTTTTTACATTCCACATATAAGTGAAGTCACACAGTATTTGTCGTTTGAAGTCTTACTTATTTCACTTAGCATAATACCCCAAGGTCCATTCACTTTGTTGTAAATGGAAAGATTTTATTATATTTTGTTGCTGAGTAATATTCCATTATGTGTGTGTGTGTGTGTGTGTGTATATATATATACACATACACACAAATATATATGTATATTTATATGTATGTATGTATACACACACACACACACATATATATACTTGTGTGTGTTTGTGTGTGTGTGTGTGTGTGTGTGTGTGTGTGTATAAAATGTCTTATTTATCAATTCATATATGGATGGATATCTAGGTTGTTAACATATCTTCAGTATTGTAAGTAATGTTGCAGTGAACTTAGTGGGTGCATATATCTTTTCAGATTAATGTTTTCTCCCTGTAGATAAACACCCTAAAATGTTATTTTGGGGTCATATGAGAGCTGTATTTTTAATTTTTTGAGGAAACACCATACTGTTTTCCTTACTAGCTGCACCAGTTTACAAAACCACCAACAGCATATAAGTGTTTCTATTTCTCTAAATCTTCACCAACACTTGTTATTTATTCATTTTTTATGATAACCATTCCAACAGGTGTGAGGAGATATCTCTTTGTGGTTTTAACTTGCATTTCCCTCACAATTAATGATGTTGAGCTTCTTTTCATATGTCTGTTGGCCATCTTTATTTACTGGATAAATTTCTCTTCAGGTACTCTGCCCATTTTTAAATTGGATTGTTTGTTTGGTGGTAAGTTATATGAGTTCCTTATATATTTTGGATATTAACCCTTATCAGATGTATCATTGGTGAATATCTTCCCCCATTCAGTAGGTTGTCTTTTCTGTTGTTGTTTATGGTTTCCTTCAATGTGAAAAAACTTTTTAATTTGATGTAGTCCTATTAGTTTATTTTTTCTTTTGTTGCATTTGCCACAAGAGAAATATCCATAAAGATATCACTATGAACTATGACAAAGGAGTTGTTGCCAATGTGTTCTTGTAGATATTTTATGATTTGGGGTCTTACATTTAAGTCTTTAATCCATTTTGAATTCATTTTTGTAAAAGGTTTCAGAAAGTGGCCCAACTTTATTTTCTCTATGTTGTTTTCTAACACTACTTATTGAAGAGACTGTTTTTACTTCATCATATATCTGTGTCTCCTTTTCTATAGATTAATTGACCATATAAGCAAAACTTTAACTTTATTTCTGGATATATATATATATATATATATATATAAATTTATATATATATAAATAATTTCTCCATCCATTGATCTATTTATCTGTTTTTATGCCAGTGCCATATGGTTTTGCTTAGTGTAGCTTTATATTATGGTTTGAAATTGGGGCATGTGATGTCACCGATTTTGTTTTTTCTCAAGGTTTCTTTTGCTATTAGGAATCTTCTGTGTTTCCATCTAAATTTTAGGATTAGTTGTTCTAGTTCTGCAAACACTGCCATTGGTTTTTAAAAAGGAATTATATTGAATCTATATATTGCTTTATACAGTAAAGACATTTTAAAAATATTAATCTTTCCCATCCATGACCATGGTATATCCTTCCACTTATTTATATATTATTTAATTTTCTTTCTTCAATGTCTTATAGTTCTCAGAGTACAGGTCCTTGACCTCTTAGGTGAAATTTGACCCTTGCATGTTTTATGTTTTTTTTATTATTTTTTATTATTATTCATGTTTTTTAAATGCAATTGTAAGTTAGATTGTTATCTTAATGTCTCTTTATAATCATTAAATTTTCGAGTCTAAAAATGAAGAAATACTTATGTATATTAATTTTTCATTCAACTTTACCAAATTTGTTTATTAGTTCTGATAGTTTGTTGGAATCTTTAGACATATCATCTGAAAATAGAGTGTTGCTTCTTCCTTTTTGATTTGGATGATTTTTATTACTTTTTATTGTCTGATTCCTGTGTCTAGGACTTCCAATATTATGTTGAATAATAATGGTTATAGTGAGCATCCCTGTCTTGTTTCTGATCTCAGAGAAAAATCTTTCAGCTTTTCTCCATTGTATAAATATCAGTTGTAGGTTTGTCATGTATAGCCTTTATTATGCCAAGGTATGTTCCTTCTGTATCCACTTTGTTGAGAGATTTTATCATAAAACAATGTTGAATTACAAATGCATTTTTTGAATCCATTGAGATGATCATATGATTTTTATCTCTCATTTTGTTAATATGATAAACTGTATTGATTGATTTATGGATGTGGAATCATCCTTGCATCTATGGAATAAATATTTTTCTTAAAAAAGAATAAAACACCCAAGATTAAATTTAACCAAGGAAGTATTAACACAAGACTTGTATATTGAAAACTGTAATACATTAATCAGTGAAACTGAATAAGAAACAAATAAGTGGAAAGAGATTTTGTGCTAATGGAATGGAAGAATTAACATTGTTCAAATATCTAAAGTATGAAAGCAATATGCAAATTCAATGCAATTCATCTCAAAATTCCAATGACATTATTCACAGAAATAGAACAAACAATTCTAAAATATGTATGGACCCACAAAGACCCAGAATAGCCAAATAAGTCTTGATAAAAAAGGCTAGAAGCATCATGCTTCCTGATTTCAAGCTATTCTACAAAGTTCCAGTGATAAAAACAGCATGGTAATGGCATATAAAACAAATACTGTAGATCAACAGAACAGAATAGGAAACCCAGATATAACCTACATATACATGCTCAATTAATTTATGACAAAGGAGCCAAAAATACACAATGGGGAAAGGACAGTCTCTTCAAAAATTTATGTTGGAAAAACTGGACAGCCACATGTAAAAAACTAAAACTAGACCATTATCTTACACCATACAAAAATAACTCAAAATGGCCTAAAGATCTCTATGTAAGATGTGAAACCATAAAACTACTGGAAGAAAACAGGTGGTAAGCTCTTTGACACAGGTCTTGGTGATGAGTTTTTTAATCTGACATCAAAGGCTAAAGGAACAAATGCAAAAATAAAAGAGTGGGTCTACATCAAATGGAAAAGCTTCTGCACATTAACAGAAAAATCAACAAAATTAAAAAGAGACCTAGTGAGTGGATAAAATATTTGCAAATTGTGGACCAAAGGTTGCTCTAATAAATCACAAATTTCTAACTGGCAGGTCATGGTTGGTAGTTAAGCTCCATGCCTATAACTACTTTAGTGAAAGATTTGAAGCAAGCCCTGTCCTCTATTCCTGTGCATCTATGTTAACACATCTTTGAAATTTCTCTTTTCAGACTCCTCTTTCTAAAGGGTGACCACGGTCAAGAGAGCACAAAATCTGAAACATCCTGTAATCTGATCCCCACCTCACTTTCTCCAACCTTCATATAATCTTCCTTATGTCCCCTCCTTATTTGCAAATGCATAAAAGAAACTGCAAACTGTTATTCTTGGGAACAATTGCAATCTTACTCCCCAACATATGTCATTTATTTTGGTTCAAATATACTCATCAAAAGTCTCTACAAGTTTGGACATTTCTTATGTCAACAGATCCATATAAATGATAAGGGGCTGATATCCAAAATATATAAAGAACTCATACAACTCAAGAGTAATTTTTTAAATCAATTAACAAATAGGAAACGGATATGAATAGATGTTTTTCCAAAGAACACATACAAATGGCCAACAGGTACATAAAAGTATGATCTACAATTGTTAATCAGGAAAACTCACATCAAAATCACAATGAGATATCACCTCAAAGCTGTCAGAATGGCTATTTTCAAAAGGATGAGAAATAAAAGGTGATGGTCAGTATTTAAAGAAGAGGGAGCCTTTGTTCACTGTTGGTGGAAATGTAAATTGGTGCACCCACTGTGGAAATCAGTACAGAATGTCTCAAAAAATTAAAACTAAAACTGCCTTGTTATGAAAAAGAAACAACAGGCCCAAGATAGAGTTGCTCCCCTAAAGAACAACAACCAGATTTAATTACAATTTTAGCCCCTGCCAGATATATGACTTTAAGTCTGGGATTTTCTGATCACCACTAGTAGGATAATCTTCCTAATAGGACCTTTGCTGCCTTTCCCCCAAAGAAATATGCCTTTGTCTGAAATAATCCTTTTTTTTATTTTACTAATAACTTTCTTGTATTGCCCAGTTTCTACCTATAAAAACCTTCCATCTTGTAAACTTCTAGGAATACCTCTCTGTTTGCTAGATTGGATGCTATCTGATTGATGAATCAGTCAATAAAGTCAATTAAATCTTTAAACTTACATTTTCTTTAACAACCATATGGTCCAACAATTTCACTTCTGAGTATTTATCTGAAGAAAACTAAAACACTAACTTGAAAAGATATATTCACTTGCATGCATGTTGCAGCATTATTTACAATAGCCAAGATATGTTAGCAAAGTAAGCGTACAGTGGTGGATAAATGGATAAAGAAATAATGAAATATATACCCAATAGAATATTATTCAGCCATAGAAAGTGTAATCTTACCATTGTGGCAATGTGGATGACCTTGAGGGTGTTATGCTGAGTCAATTAAGTCATATAGGAAATTGTAAATACTGTAAGGCCTCTTTTATATGTGGAATCTAATATATATATACACACACACACACACACATGCACACGCACACACACACAAATATATAGTAAACATTGTGCGTGTGTGTGCGCGTGTGTGAGTGCATGTACACACACTTGCTTAAATACTTTTCACTAAATAAAGATGGGCCCTGGCTGGTGTGGTTCAGTGGATTGAATGCCAATCTGTGAACCAAAGGGTCACCAACTTGATTCTCAGTAAGGGCATATGCCTGAGTTGAGGGTCAGTTCCCCAGTAGAGGGTGTGTGGAGAGGCAACTGCACATTAATGTTTCTCTCCCTCTCTTTCTCCTTCCTTCCCCTCTCTCTAAAAATAAATAAATAAAATGTTTTAAAAATATAAATAAATAAATAAAATCTTAACAACAAAAAAAGAATAAAGATGGCATCAGCTTTGGACTTGAGTATCTACAATGACCAGCCCCATTAGAAATTTGATTTATTACAGCACTACTTTTTCATCCACAGTTTTCAAATATTTTCTCCATTCCGTACATTTTCTTTTCATGTTGTTAATGTTTCCATATATATGTATGTATAATATGTATATATAAAACAATATCATCGATACATATAACAGATTGGTGCTTGCCAAAGTGTAGGGGGGTTGAGGTGAGGAGAAGAAATGGGTGAATTGGGTTTTTGTTTTGCTTTAAGTTTAAATAAATTAAATTAGTAGGGAAGGTTTGCTGTATTAGAACTTTGTATTAGAATTCAGGAGCTACAAAATCCTCCTGCAGGACAGGCACCAGGGGTCACCAAGAGGTTGGAGCTCTTTCATTTCCTGGACCATTCATTGCTAGGATCAGTAAGTCTTCTGGCATATGACAAACCATTATGATGGGGTACTGGCACTTTCTGAAGTTTATTACAGGTGCTTCATTCAGTCCTCATTGTAAGCCCACAGATAGAAACCGAGATTTAGTTATAACACAAGGTCATATAGTAAGTGGTGAAGTAGGGTTCAACCTGAGGTCTGTCTGGTTTATCCTATAGGTTTCAGAGAGCCATTGGTGGTTTAAAGAGACATGGTCAGATCCTTC